>JBBHAA010003279.1:0-106616 GCA_037953035.1 Aquarana catesbeiana
TCCTGTGGCAGTCAGGTATGTTCTTTGTGTCCTGTGGCAGTCAGGTATGTGTTTTTGTGTCCTGTGGCAGTCAGGTATGTGTATTTGGGTCTTGTGGCAGTCAGGTATGTGTCTTTGGGTCTGGTGGCAGTCAGGTACGTGTCTTTGTGTCCTGTGGCAGTCAGGTATGTTCTTTGTATCCTGTGGCAGTCAGGTATGTTCTTTGTGTTCTGTGGCAGTCAGGTATGTGTCTTTGTGTCCTGTGGCAGTCAGGTATGTTCTTTGTGTCCTGTGGCAGTCAGGTATGTGTCTTTGTGTCCTGTGGCAGTCAGACATGTTCTTTGTATCCTGTGGCAGTCAGGTATGTTCTTTGTGTTCTGTGGCAGTCAGGTATGTGTCTTTGTGTCCTGTGGCAGTCAGGTATGTTCTTTGTGTTCTGTGGCAGTCAGGTATGTTCTTTGTGTCCTGTGGCAGTCAGGTATGTGTCTTTGGGTCTTGTGGCAGTCAGGTATGTTCTTTGTATCCTGTGGCAGTCAGGTATGTTCTTTGTGTTCTGTGGCAGTCAGGTATGTGTCTTTGTGTCCTGTGGCAGTCAGGTATGCTCTTTGTGTCCTGTGGCAGTCAGGTATGTGTCTTTGGGTCTTGTGGCAGTCAGGTATGTGTCTTTGTGTCCTGTGTCAGTCAGGTATGTGTCTTTGTGTCCTGTGGCAGTCAGGTATGTGTCTTTGGGTCTTGTGGCAGTCAGGTATGTGTCTTTGTGTCCTATGGCAGTCAGGTATGTGTATTTGTGTCCTGTGGCAGTCAGGTATGTGTCTTTGTGTCCTATGGCAGTCAGGTATGTGTCTTTGTGTCCTGTGGCAGTCAGGTATGTGTCTTTGTGTCCTGTGGCAGTCAGGTATGTTCTTTGTGTGTTGTGCCAGTCAGATATGTGTCTTTGTGTCCTGTGGCAGTCAGGTATGTTCTTTGTGTCCTGTGGCAGTCAGGTATGTGTCTTTGTGTCCTGTGGCAGTCAGGTATGTTCTTTGTGTCCTGTGGCAGTCAGGTATGTGTCTTTGTGTCCTGTGGCAGTCAGGTATGTGTCTTTGGGTCTTGTGGCAGTCAGTTACGTGTCTTTGTGTCCTGTGGCAGTCAGGTATGTGTCTTTGGGTCTTGTGGCAGTCAGGTATGTGTCTTTGGGTCTGGTGGCAGTCAGGTATGTTCCTTGTGTCCTGTGGCAGTCAGGTATGTTCTTTGTGTCCTTTGGCAGTCAAGTATGTTCTTTGTGTCCTGTGGCAGTCAGGTATGTGTCTTTGTGTCCTGTGACAGTCAAGTATGTTCTTTGTGTCCTGTGGCAGTCAGGTATGTGTCTTTGTGTCCTGTGGCAGTCAGGTATGTGTCTTTGGGTCTTGTGGCAGTCAGTTATGTGTCTTTGTGTACTGTGGCAGTCAGGTATGTGGCTTTGTGTCCTGTGGCAGTCAGGTATGTTCTTTGTATCCTGTGGCAGTCAGGTATTTTCTTTGTATCCCGTGGCAGTCAGGTATGTTCTTTGTATCCTGTGGCAGTCAGGTATGTGTCTTTGTGTCCTGTGGTAGTCAGATATGTGTCTTTGTGTACTGTGGCAGTCAGGTATGTGTCTTTGTGTCCTGTGGCAGTCAGGTATGTTCTTTGTATCCTGTGGCAGTCAGGTATTTTCTTTGTATCCTGTGGCAGTTAGGTATGTTCTTTGTGTCCTGTGGCAGTCAGGTATGTGTCTTTGTGTCCTGTGGCAGTCAGGTATGTTCTTTGTGTCCTGTGGCAGTCAGGTATGTGTCTTTGTGTCCTGTGGCAGTCAGGTATGTGTCTTTGTGTCCTGTGGCAGTCAGGTATGTGTCTTTGTATCCTGTGGCAGTCAGGTATTTTCTTTGTATCCTGTGGCAGTTAGGTATGTTCTTTGTGTCCTGTGGCAGTCAGGTATGTGTCTTTGTGTCCTGTGACAGTCAGGTATGTGTCTTTGTGTCCTGTGACAGTCAAGTATGTTCTTTGTGTCCTGTGGCAGTCAGGTATGTGTCTTTGTGTCCTGTGGCAGTCAGATATGTGTCTTTGTGTCTTGTGGCAGTCAGGTATGTTCTTTGTGTCCTGTGGCAGTCAGGTATGTGTCTTTGTGTCCTGTGGTAGTCAGGTATGTGTCTTTGTGTCCTGTGGCAGTCAGGTATGTGTCTTTGGGTCTTGTGGCAGTCAGGTATGTTCTTTGTGTCCTGTGGCAGTCAGGTATTTTCTTTGTATCCTGTGGCAGTTAGGTATGTTCTTTGTGTCCTGTGACAGTCAAGTATGTTCTTTGTGTCCTGTGGCAGTCAGGTATGTGTCTTTGTGTCCTGTGGCAGTCAGATATGTGTCTTTGGGTCTTGTGGCAGTCAGGTATGTGTCTTTGTGTCCTGTGGCAGTCAGGTATGTGTCTTTGTATCCTTTGGCAGTCAGGTATGTGTCTTTGTGTCCTGTGGCAGACAGGTATGTGTCTTTGGGTCTTGTGGCAGTCAGTTATGTGTCTTTGTATCCTGTGGCAGTCAGGTATGTGTCTTTGTGTCCTGTGGCAGTCAGGTATGTGTCTTTGGGTCTTGTGGCAGTCAGGTATGTGTCTTTGGGTCTTGTGGCAGTCAGGTATGTTCTTTGTATCCTGTGGCAGTCAGGTATGTGTCTTTGTGTCCTGTGGCAGTCAGGTATGTGTCTTTGGGTCTTGTGGTAGTCGGGTATGTGTCTTTGTTTCTGTACCAATCAGATATACTGCATTTCTTCATTACCCGTGGCGATTTGATATGTTTCTGTGGATCCTGAAGCAATTAGGTGGGTGTCTTTGTTATCTGTGGCAATCAGGTATGTTTTTTTTGTATCCTGTGGCAATTAGGTGTGCTGTTTTATGTGTCCTGTGGCAATCAGGTACAGTATCTCACAATAGTGGGTACACCCCTCACATATTTGTAAATATTTTATTCTCTCTTTTCATGTGACAACACTGAAGAAATGACACTTTGCTACAATGTAAAGTAGTGAGTGTACAGCTTTTATAACAGTGTAAATTTGCTGTCCCCGCAAAATAACTCAACACACAGCCATTAATGTCTAAACCCAGTGGCGTCGGGAGGGGGGCTAAGAAGGGCTGGAGCCCCAAGTGGGCCCCCAAAAAGCTCCCGGTCTCGGGCATTCACAAATGTATTATTATCCCCTAGCCCAAGCGGGGACTGATCTGATTCGGAGAGCGGCCGAGTGACATAGCAAGTCCCGCCTTCTGGAGCCTGCAGCGCTTATGATGGACCTCCCACTGGTCCAATGCCGGGACCGTGGGTTGTGTGGTGTCCATCATAGGCGCTGCAGGCTCCAGAAGGCGGGAATTACAATGCGGCCGCGTCACTATGAGAAGATCCCAACTTGGCGCTCGGGCGGGCGGCTCTCCTCTCCTGTCCTCTCCTGTCTCTGGCTGCCTGTTGTCTTCTGGAATGGGCGCGCCGGCGCCGCACACTACGGCTGAGCTGCAGGAGGAGCCAGAGGTCACGGTCATCTGAAGTCTGACGTCACGTGTAATGGTCAGGTAGGTCAGTACATGTCAGTGTGTGTCAGGTAGGTCAGTGTGGGTCTGGGTCAGTGTAATGGTCAGTGTATGTCAGTGTCAGGTAGGTCAGTGTATGTTGTCAGGTAGGTCAGTGTGGGTCAGTCAGTGTAATGGTCAGTGTGTGTCAGGTAGGTTAGTGTGTGTCAGGTAGGTCAGTGTGTGTCAGGTAGGTCAGTGTGCGTCAGGTAGGTCAGTGTGTGTCAGTGTAATGATCAATGTGGGTCGGGTAGGTCAGTGTGTGTCAGGTAGGTCAGTGTGGGTCGGGTAGGTCAGTGTGTGTCAGGTAGGTCAGTGTGGGTCGGGTAGGTCAGTGTGTGTCAGGTAGGTTAGTGTGGGTCAGTGTAATGATCAATGTGGGTCAGGTAGGTCAGTGTGTGTCAGGTAGGTCAGTGTGGGTCGAGTAGGTCAGTGTGTGTCAGGTAGGTTAGTGTGTGTCAGGTAGGTCAGTGTGTGTCAGGTAGGTCAGTGTGCGTCAGGTAGGTCAGTGTGTGTCAGTGTAATGATCAATGTGGGTCGGGTAGGTCAGTGTGTGTCAGGTAGGTCAGTGTGGGTCGGGTAGGTCAGGGTGTGTCAGGTAGGTCAGTGTGGGTCGGGTAGGTCAGTGTGTGTCAGGTAGGTTAGTGTGGGTCAGTGTAATGATCAATGTGGCTCAGGTTGGTCAGTGTGTGTCAGGTAGGTCAGTGTGCATCAGTGTAATAATCAGTGTAGGTCAGTGTGGGTCAGGTAGGTCAGTGTAATGGACAGGTAGGTCAGTGTGGGTCAGTGTAACAATGTAATGGTCAGGTAGGTCAGTGTAATGGTCAGGTAGTTCAGTGTAATGGACAGGTAGGTCAGTGTGGGTCAGTGTAATGTTCAGGTAGGTCAGTGTAATGGACAGGTAGGTCAGTGTGGGTCAGTGTAATGGTCAGTGTGTGTCAGGTAGGTCAGTGTAATGGTCAGGTAGGTCAGTGTGGGTCAGGTAGGTCAGTGTAATGGTCAGTGTGTGTCAGGTAGGTCAGTGTGGGTCAGGTAGGTCAGTGTGGGTCAGGTAGGTCAGTTTTTACTAGCAAGGGGGACCTAATAAAGTGGCCAGTGAGTGTATACAGACTATAATGTTTGACATCCAACAAATCCAGCTCTGGCTTCCGCTACGTTGTTTGGTTTCTCCTTTTCATTGTATGTTCAGATTCTGAGAAAACAAAAGTAGTGTATAAAGTTTAAACCAAAAAAACCATTTATATAACTTTTTATTCAATTTTTTAAATATAATTGGATAATGTTTGAAGGAACTTATTATTGAGTTACAAAAGTTCTTTAGAAACTTAGCTAATACATGGTATCACTTATACTCCAAACTTTTTTCCAATAATCAATAACTAACAAGACTCTAGTACACCAAACAAATAAGATACAAACACAAATGTAATACATTATAACTTACCAACCATTGAATGTTGCGGCCGCCACAATATTTATTATATTTCTCTGAATACTTCTTATACAAAGGTGGAAATGAAAAACAAAAAATGAGAATGTTGCCCATAGCAACCAAACTTTTCATTATTGCGATAAAGTTACACAAGAATTTTTCACTGGTTGTTGTGGGGCAGCAACTTTTTATGCTCTAATTATCTCAATCTTCCACTATAATAAATTCGCCCCGAGTATAGAATAAAAACAGAATAGGTTCCCACAGCTTAACACAAAGCTCCAGTACTGTATACCCACATGGAGAAGACACCTACACAGCAATGTCAAGAATTGGAACTTTTAATAACTTATTATAACTTATTATTTGGCAGTAATGGAATGTTCATGGAAAGTCTTTACATTTAATGGAGTAGTGTGCAATGAAAAGGGAACTGACACTTTTAAACTTTATATGATGCATGAGTTTATTTTTATTATTTTTTAATTTTTTTATTATTTTTTTTATTATTTTATTTATTTGAGTCAGAAGATTTACATTGTAGATTGTAAGCTCTTTTGATCAAAATTATGCTCCTGCCTTTGCTTGTAGTTAAAGGTCAGCGAAGGGCCGATGTGTTTACTTCTGTAAATAGTCCATTTCACAAAAGTTTCTAGAAGAATGTAAAGACCTCGTGCCAAGCGAAGAGTTCTCTAAACTTCTTAATTTGCCTGCATGACTTCCCTGTGCCCTTCTCTGTCAGTACAGAATGTTATCATAGCCGAACGACAAAGTAATCAACAGCATCACCTCCTGACTGGATGGATCATCTATTCATCTTTGAGAAATAATAATAGATATATTATTTATATATATATATATATATATATATATATATATATATATATATTTTTTTTTTTTTTTTTTTCATTTTAGATTGTGAGCACCATGAGCAGAGCCCTCCTTTTCCTTCTGTAAGCAACTGTATTGTAGATGTACTGCCCCCCTTTATATTGTTAAGCGCTGCGTAGACTGTTGGGGCTATATAAATCCTGTATAACAATACTAATATTTTTATATATATATATATATATATATATATATATATATATATATATATATATATATATATATATATAATATTATTATTATTATGTAAACACTATATTGTACAACCAGTTCATGAAATAAATAATATGCTTTCTCTGAGTCCATCTTGAGAATAATCTTAAAATGTAAACAAGTTAATAACAATGTAATCATAGATTAAAGATTTAAGTCATTGAAGAAGTTAGATTTTTCCATTGATGTTTACTTAACAACTGCAGCATACATTTATATATTAAAATCAAATAGATTGTAAGCTCCCATTAATACTAATATTATATATATATTATTATACAGGATTTATATAGCCCCAACAGTTTACGCAGCGCTTTACAATATAAAGGGGGGCAGTACATCTACAATACATTTGCTCACAGAAGGGAAAAGGAGGGCCCTGCTCATGGTGCTTACAATCTAAAATGAAAAAATAAATAAAAATGATTGATAGATAGATAGATAGATAGATAGATAGATAGATAGATAGATAGATAGATAGATAGATAGATAGATAGATAGATAGATAGATAGATAGATAGATAGATAGATTATCTATCTATCTATCTATCTATCTATCTATCATTTTTATTTATTTTTTCATACATTTTTTCATATTTATTTTTTCAGAGAGAGAGAGAGAGAGAGAGAGAGAGAGAGAGAGAGAGAGAGAGAGATAAAGAGAGAGAGATAGAGAGAGAGAGAGAGAGAGAGAGAGAGAGAGAGAGATGTAAACACAATAATGTTTACATGAGATCATTTGTACAAGCAGTTCATGAATTAAATAATATGCTTTCTCTGAGTCCATCTTGAGAATAATCTTAAAAATTGAAACAATTTAGTTCTAGATTAAAGTTAAAGTCATTAAAGAAGTTAGATTTTTCCATTGATATTTACTCAACAACTGCAGCATAAATATTTATATTTAAAAAACAAACGTTAGATTGTAAGCTCCCAGGAGCAGGGCCCTCCTAACCCTCTTGTATTAAATTGTATTGTTGCTGTCTCCCTTTATATTGTAAAGCGCTGCGCAAACTCTTGGGGCTATATAAATCTTGCATTATAATAATAATAATAGTAAAAGTTATTTCTTCATTGTCTCAGCCTGCTTTGTGTTCTTGATTCACATATGACAGGCTGATTTTAATATTATGCTTGTGATTACATTTTATATATTCATATTACTGTTTTTTATTTCCTTCTCACCACCAAGAGTCGCTTCCTACTATTTTTTTTTTTTTTTACTTAAAAATTTATAAAAATAAAAAATATACAACATACAGTAAAAAGGACCATAAATGCTCATTCTTCTGACCTTGTGGTCATCAAAAAAAAATAAAAAAATAGGAAAAAAAAAAAAACTTGCCGGGCAGAGGGATTATGTGATGGGATGGCTAAATTACTTCTCAGCCCTGAAAAAGAAATTTATGCAGAAAAGCAGCTTCTGTCTCAGAAGCAAAGCTAATTAAAGCAGGCTTTGTGCATTTGCTGCATGGAAGTTAAGAAAGAAAATTGGAGACACTTTCTCATTACACAATTAATGAAACAATAATTAAAACGTCCAGATTGTCCCGTAAATGAGGTCTACTCTCACTCAGAAAAAAGAGAACAAAAAAATAACTGTTGACAAAGGGAAAAAATTAAAAATGATGCCACGTATAAAAAACAAATAAGAGCTTGCTTTAAACTTTAATGCAGATCTATTTAAATAATAAAAGTTTGGAAGTGCAAATATGAGCAAGACTAAGAACAAAATAATAATAATAATAATAATAATAAAATGTAATATTTGGGGTTGCATATTATTTTATTTTGAAATATGTGCATATCCTGTATGCATAAATTTGTTAATAGCAAACGTGGATACTAACTATAATATACAAAAAAAAAATGTGTGTATGTATATAATGTACAAAAAAATAAAATTAAAATATGTGTGTGTGTGTGTGTGTATATATATATATATATATATATATATATATATATATATGCTTTTTAGTTGTATATTAAAATTTATGTTTTTTTACAAATACAAAATTAATGTATATTTATATTTGGAATTTTTACGGTACGTAAAACGTTTTTTACAGGTCACCTGTTTAGAGTTAGAGAGGAGGTTTTGCACTACACTGTTTACATAGGTTTGCTCGACTTATGCGTTCACTTCTGTGTATGAGCACGGAGAGATGGGGGCACTTTAAAAGAAAAAATATTATTTATTTTACTTTTATTTTTTTATTTTTACACTGTCCCTTTATTTTTTTTAATTTATTTTTTTTAATTTTTGCTTAAAATAAATCCAAAGCCTATAATATCCACACAACTCTAAAAGAGGTTAATTGAATGACACATATCAGCCATGGAACGCGCACACGGCCTCATTTCTGCAGGAACTAAACGCCCGGAAATTGTGTTGCCATCATACACACTTTTATGTGATAATTCGAGAAATCACAGCTACAAAAATCTATTTTCAGTTGCTGCTCGCTGTGCCCAGTATGAACCAAGAGAAGACACTGCTTTGTACAATAAAGTTTTGTTTGTCAGTTTACAGAACGAACGCTAATTTTTTTTTTTTCTCTAGTTTTAGAGAGCTGCTGGAAATATTTAGTTTAAAGTGTTACTGAACCCACAACAGTAAAATCATTCTGTATTATTCAGTAAAGCATGCTTGTTATACTCACTGTGGACCCTAAGGGGTTAATCTCTGCATTGTGTAAAAAGGCTGTTTGATCCTGTCTTCTCTGATCCCCCCCTTCTTCCACTGTCCCTAATCGATCTCCTGATAGTACAGAGCCTTGGAGGCACTCTGCACATGCTCAGTTTGGTATGAATTGCTAGAGAGTTTTTTTTTTTTTTTCTTGGGAGGGTGCATGTGATCAGCACAGGGCCAATCAGCACTGTCCAGACAGAGGGTCAGGGGTCCTGCAGCCTCATAGGACAGTCAGGGGAGAATGAAATCTCCTCCTACAAGCTTTAACCAGACACTGATAGAAGTCACAAGACTGCTATATACTGCTGATGAGAAAAGGTATTTAGCAGTTTATATTTACTAAAATGATTGCATTTCAATGATCTAAGTACTGTGGGAGATCAGATATAGTGAATGCAGAGTCCTGGGGAGATCAGATATAGTGAATGCAGAGTCCTGGGGAGATCAGATATAGTGAATGCAGGCTCCTGGGGAGAGCAGATATAGTGAGTGCAGGCTCCTGGGGAGATCAGATATAGTGAATGCAGGCTCCTGGGGAGATCAGATATAGTGAATGCAGGCTCCTGGGGAGATCAGATATAGTGAATGCAGGCTCCTGGGGAGATCAGATATAGTGAATGCAGAGTCCTGGGGAGATCAGATATAGTGAATGCAGAGTCCTGGGGAGATCAGATATAGTGAATGCAGAGTCCTGGGGAGATCAGATATAGTGAATGCAGGCTCCTGGGGAGAGCAGATATAGTGAGTGCAGGCTCCTGGGGAGATCAGATATAGTGAATGCAGGCTCCTGGGGAGATCAGATATAGTGAATGCAGGCTCCTGGGGAGATCAGATATAGTGAATGCAGGCTCCTGGGGAGATCAGATATAGTGAATGCAGAGTCCTGGGGAGATCAGATATAGTGAATGCAGAGTCCTGGGGAGATCAGATATAGTGAATGCAGAGTCCTGGGGAGATCAGATATAGTGAATGCAGAGTCCTGGGGAGATCAGATATAGTGAATGCAGGCTCCTGGGGAGATCAGATATAGTGAATGCAGGCTCCTGGGGAGATCAGATATAGTGAATGCAGAGTTCTGGGGAGACCAGATATAGTGAATGCAGGCTCCTGGGGAGATCAGATATAGTGAATGCAGAGTCCTGGGGAGAGCAGATATAGTGAATGCAGGCTCCTGGGGAGATCAGATATAGTGAATGCAGGCTCCTGGGGAGATCAGATATAGTGACTGCAGAGTCCTGGGGAGATCAGATATAGTGAATGCAGAGTCCCGGGGAGAGCAGATATAGTGAGTGCAGGCTCCTGGGGAGATCAGATATAGTGACTGCAGAGTCCTGGGGAGATCAGATATAGTGACTGCAGAGTCCTGGGGAGACCAGATATAGTGAATGCAGGCTCCTGGGGAGATCAGATATAGTGAATGCAGAGTCCTGGGGAGATCAGATATATTGAATGCAGAGTCCTGGGGAGATCAGATATAGTGAATGCAGAGTCCTGGGGAGATCAGATATAGTGAATGCAGAGTCCTGGGGAGATCAGATATAGTGAGTGCAGAGTCCTGGGGAGATCAGATATAGTGAATGCAGGCTCCTGGGGAGACCAGATATAGTGAATGCAGGCTCCTGGGGAGACCAGATATAGTGAATGCAGAGTCCTGGGGAGACCAGATATAGTGAATGCAGAGTCCTGGGGAGAGCAGATATAAAGAATGCAGACTCCTGGGGAGATCGGATATAGTGAATGCAGGTTCCTGGGTTTAGTAACACTAAGTATTAAACCCAAAATCCAAAATGTAATATATTGCAGCTTACCAATCATTAGATGTGGCAGCTGCATTAGTTTTCTTTTTTTAGGCTTTTTTCCCCTCAGTTTTCACCTGGAGTTCTGGCCTTCCTCCAGAGCGCCCCCACTCTTGAGGAAGGATAACAGAGGGCACCTTTGCAGGATTGATATTCGGGGGAGGGGGGTGGGAGGGGAGTGCTAGATGTACTAGCAGATTTAAATACACTAACAAATTGAAGCTGAACCCCAGCTACTACTTTATAATCAGTAATAGCTAACTGTTTTTTTTTTGCATACTTTTGGGATAAAGATTTTACATAAATAAATAGAAGCTCATCACTGTCAGTGTTAAATGATTTGTCTCATCCCTGTAACTGTAAGAGAGCTCATTCTGTTGAAAAACAACAGACTTATTGGCTTGATCTCCATGTGAAAATAGAAGACAGGAAACCAAAAAAAAAAAAAAAAGAAAGAAAACGAATGCAGCCATCACATCTAATAATTGGTAGATCTGCAATATAATAAGGCTTTGCTTTTGGATTTACACCCCGTTCACACTGATGGTGTGTTCAAGAGGAGGGCTGTGATTGGGAGGGGTGTGTTCAAGAGGCTGGCTGTGATTGGGAAGGGGTGTGATCAAGAGGCGGGCTGTGATTGGGAAGGGGTGTGATCAAGAGGCGGGCTGTGATTGGGAGGGGTGTGATCAAGAGGTGGGCTGTGATTGGGAAGGGGTGTGATCAAGAGGCGGGCTGTGATTGGGAAGGGGTGTGATCAAGGGGCGGGCTGTGATTGGGAAGGGGTGTGATCAAGGGGCGGGCTGTGATTGGGAAGGGGTGTGATCAAGGGGCGGGCTGTGATTGGGATGGGGTGTGATCAAGAGGAGGGCTGTGATTGGAAAGGGGTGTGATCAAGAGGCGGGCTGTGATTGGGAAGGGGTGTGTTCAAGAGAAGGACTGTGATTGAGAAGGGGTGTGTTCAAGAGGCGGGCTGTGATTGGGAAGGGGTGTGATCAAGAGGCGGGCTGTGATTGGGAAGGGGTGTGATCAAGGGGCGGGCTGTGATTGGGATGGGGTGTGATCAAGAGGAGGGCTGTGATTGGAAAGGGGTGTGATCAAGAGGCGGGCTGTGATTGGGAAGGGGTGTGTTCAAGAGGCGGGCTGTGATTGGAAGGGGTGTGTTCAAGAGGCGGGCTGTGATTGGGAGTGGATGTGTTCAAGAGGAGGGCTGTGATTGGGAGGGGTGTGTTCAAGAGGTGGGCTATAATTGGGAAGGGGTGTGATCAAGAGGCGGGCTGTGATTGGGAGGGGTGTGATCAAGAGGTGGGCTGTGATTGGGAAGGGGTGTGATCAAGAGGCGGGCTGTGATTGGGAAGGGGTGTGATCAAGGGGCGGGCTGTGATTGGGAAGGGGTGTGATCAAGGGGCGGGCTGTGATTGAGAAGGGGTGTGATCAAGGGGCGGGCTGTGATTGGGATGGGGTGTGATCAAGAGGAGGGCTGTGATTGGAAAGGGGTGTGATCAAGAGGCGGGCTGTGATTGGGAAGGGGTGTGTTCAAGAGGAGGGCTGTGATTGAGAAGGGGTGTGTTCAAGAGGCGGGCTGTGATTGGGAAGGGGTGTGATCAAGAGGCGGGCTGTGATTGGGAAGGGGTGTGATCAAGGGGCGGGCTGTGATTGGGATGGGGTGTGATCAAGAGGAGGGCTGTGATTGGAAAGGGGTGTGATCAAGAGGCGGGCTGTGATTGGGAAGGGGTGTGTTCAAGAGGCGGGCTGTGATTGGAAGGGGTGTGTTCAAGAGGCGGGCTGTGATTGGGAGGGGATGTGTTCAAGAGGAGGGCTGTGATTGGGAGGGGTGTGTTCAAGAGGTGGGCTATGATTGGGACAGGGTGTGTTCAAGAGGCGGGCTAGGATTGAGAGGGGGTGTGTTCAAGAGGTGGGCTGTGATTGGGAGGGGGTGTGTTCAAGAGGCGGGCTGTGATTGGGACGGGGTGTGTTCAAGAGGCGGGCTGTGATTGGGACAGGGTGTGTTCAAGAGGCGGGCTGTGATTGGGAGGGGGTGTGTTCAAGAGGTGGGCTGTGATTGGGAAGGGGTGTGATCAAGAGGCGGGCTGTGATTGGGATGGGGTGTGTTCAAGAGGCGGCTATGGTTGGGAAGGGGTGTGTTCAAGAGGCGGGCTGTGATTGGGATGGGGTGTGTTCAAGAGGCGGGCTGTGATTGGGATGGGGTGTGTTCAAGAGGCGGGCTGTGATTGGGAAGGGGTGTGATCAAGAGGCGGGCTGTGATTGGGAAGGGGTGTGATCAAGAGGCGGGCTGTGATTGAGAAGGGGTGTGTTCAAGAGGCGGGCTGTGATTGGGACGGGGTGTGTTCAAGAGGCGGGCTGTGATTGGGACGAGGTGTGATCAAGAGGTGGGCTGTGATTGGGAGGGGGTGTGTTCAAGAGGCGGGCTGTGATTGAGAAGGGGTGTGTTCAAGAGGCGGGCTGTCATTGGGACGGGGTGTGTTCAAGAGGCGGGCTGTGATTGGGTCGGGGTGTGTTCAAGAGGCGGGCTGTGATTGGGAGGGGGTGTGTTCAAAAGGCGGGCTGTGATTATAGAGCAATTTCAATGCCGCTGTGATTTCATGCGCAGGTGTCTGTGCAAGTTGCACATGAAATCGCCAAAAAATAGCGCAGGAACCTTTTTTTTTCAAATCGGTGCAAGTCGGAGTCAAACTGATTCGAATGGCCCCATAGGCACAAATAGGGTGCGACTCGGCTTGCGTGTGAACGGGGGCGGGGCTAAATACCGCTTTAACTTCTGGTGGAAAGGAAAACTGCAACCCAACTCTGATTAAGATTATCATAACCCCACTGAGCCAACAGGGGGAGCAGTTGATCACACCACACATACCTATCAGCTTTGGCCCCTGAAATTAAACAAAAATTAATAATTATAATAGAATACATACCATAGATCGAAAATGCAAAATTAAAATTATTTCAATCTGATAAAAAAACATTCAGCAACATCCCGCCCTGCTTTACAGACAACAATGAGAGACCCTGAGTTCCCCACTTGGACTATTTAAAATTGATTTTCTTTTTTTTTAATTTGGTTCCTTTATATTCACTTTTGATTTTTTTTATTTTTTATTTAAAAAAAAAAAAAAACGATTTATATTCATTTTTGACAGTTTTTTTTTTTTTTTTTAAAAACGACGTCTTTTAAATCAGTTTGACAAAAGTGGCCTGGTTTTGCATAATCTGCAACACGGCAGGAGAAACGCATTCACGCTCTTTGTGTAAATAGTCGCCAATGCAGGGAAAAGACATAAAGTAAATGCTTTAGGCTGTGGTTGTGCCTGGGCCCCCCCGCCGAGCCGGGCCCCCGATATTCGCTGCATTTTATGTGTAAAGCAGCGGGGGGTGGGATTTACAGCCGCACAACTACTCACATGTGAAGTTTATAATTTCTTTTCTTTTATTATTATTATTATTATTTTTTTTTTTATTTTTTTTTTTTTTTTACTTTTATTCCGTTTAAATGCCTGCAACACAATAATAATCAATGTATGTTTCTTTTTTTTTTACAGCTATAAAGAGCCTCCTAGCTGGAGCTGTGAATTTATGCAATGCCCTGAATAACTTGACATGAATGCGGCGGGATGTGGAGTATTTATGTTGCGGCGGCGGCGGGTAGAGACAGGTAATCCACACAATGATTATGAGGTGACCGGATTAGCGCGCCATTGTCTGGGCTCCTCAATGTCCAGGTGTACAGAGATACTGTTACAGACAAGAGGGTGGCACAGATCTCGTCTGTGGACAGAACAATGGCCAGCGGCGAGATTCTCAGACGTGCGAGTTTCCCATATCCCCGAACCTCCTCTTTAGCATAAAATAAAACATCGGCGCAAACGCATTCGTGGCGCAATAAGTAATAGTTGCTGGTTTACATTTTATAACGTCTTTTAGATTTTTTTTTTTCTACATTTAAAGTGGATGTTACCCCTAAATATTTTTTTTTTCTATTTGCATGTTCACGTTCATTAAGAGCGCACGGGCGCCGCCCCCTCTATCCATGCTCCCCCCTATATGGTTAACAGATAGATTCATGCATAGCGTGAATCTATCCACGGCCGCCCCCTATTCATGCGTCCAGCCCCTTGTCGTCTATACTACAGCGGCGGGGGTGTTTTCTTTTTTAAGCACCTGATTAGAGCCATAGGCTCTAATAGGCTTCAAAATAGGGTGGACTCGGAGCGCTTTTCTAACACTGAATCGCCTCTCCGCCAATCAGGAAGCGCGGGTCTGATACCCGTTTCCCGATTGGCTGAAAGTTCAGGTGATCCTATTGGACGCCTAGGAGGAGGGGAGGAGAGGCGCGGCGGAAGCCGCCGTGATCTCAGAAGAGAAGAGGACACAGGAGATGCTGCCAGATGCCCACCGTAGCCTTATCCACTGCCCGATGTGCCCGCCGATCCCTGCCGCTGTGTGCCCGCCGATCCCCGATGTGCCCGCCGATCCCCAATGCTGTTTGCTTCTGCCGGTCCTGATGTGCCCGCCGATCCCCGCCACTGTGTGCCCGCCGATCCCCAATGCTGTGTGCTCCTGCCAGTTCTGATGTGCCCGCCGATTCCCGCCGCTGTGTGCCCGTCGATCCCCAATGTGCCCGCCGATCCCCAATGCTGTTTGCTCCTGCCGGTTCTGATGTGCCCGCCGATTCCCGCCGCTGTGTGCCCGCCGATCCCCACCGATCCCCAATGCAGTGTGCCTGCTGGTCCTGATGTGCCCACTGATTCCCACCACTGTGTGCCTGCCGATCCCCGCCACTGTGTTCCCGCCGTTCCCTGATGTGCCCGACGATCCCCAATGCTGTGTGCCTGCTGGTCCTGATGTGCCCACTGATTCCCACCGCTGTGTGCCTGCTGTTCCCCGCTGCTCTGTGCCCGCTGATCCCCGATGTGCCCGCCGATCCCCAATGCTGTGTGCCCCTGCCTGTCCTGATATGCCCACTGATCCCCGCCGCTGTGTGCCAGCCGTTCCCCGATGTGCCCACCGTTCCCTGATGTGCCCGTCGATCCCCAATGCTGTGTGCCCGCCGGTCCTGATGTGCCTGCCGATCCCCGCCGCTGATGGGGTAAGTGCAGGTGGACCATCAGGCAGCGAGGGGGGGGGTTGAGGTGCCGTGTGTGTGTGTGTGGGGGGTCCTGCCCCCCCCACACACAAAAAAAACACCAGCCGACACATACATGGCTCACATACTATGGGGTTGATTTACTAAATGCAAATAGACTGTGGACTTTGCAAGTGAAGTTGCTCCAGGGATTAGTAAAGGAGGGGAAGCTCTGCTGACTTTCATCGTTCAATCATGTGAAAGCAAAAAAATGCTGTTTTCTTTTTTTCTTACATGTGATTGGATATTCTTTGCAAAGTGAAGCTTCACTTGATTTACTAAGCTCTGGAACAACTGCACATGCAGAGTGCACAGTCTATTTGCCTTTAGTAAATCAACCCCTATGTGTATTTTATAAATCAGTCTCTATCATTTTCATGTACTTTTTCCATCTGAAGTACCTGGCTGATCCGGCCAGTCACCTTTCTTTCTTGTTCTAAACCGACCACACAAAACACAGAAGCTGATCTGTGTTATCTGTGGTCAGTTTTCATCCTTCTGCTGGCCATTTACAGGTACAGGACACTGTGGAGACACTCAGCATGCCTGTATTAGGTAGTTTATTCAGCCACCATGCCCCCCAACCAATCACAGCTTGCCTTTGACACACACACTCACCCCCTCCCAATCACAGCCTGCCTCTGGCACACGCCCCCTCCAAATCATAGCTTGTCTCTTGAACACACCTCCTCCCAATTACAGCCTACCTCTTGAACACACCCCTTCCCAATCACAGCCTGCCTCTTGAACACACCCCTTTCCAATCACAGCCCGCCTCTTGAACACACTCCCTCCCAATCACATCCTGCCTCTTGAACACACCCCTTCCCAATCACAGCCCGCCTCTTGAACACACCCCTTCCCAATCACAGCCTGCCTCTTGAACACACCCCTCCCAATCACAGCCCGCCTCTTGAACACACCCCATCCCAATCACAGCCCGCCTCTTGAACACACCCCTTCCTAATCACAGCCCGCCTCTTGAACACACCCCCTCCCAATCACAGCCCGCCTCTTGATCACACCCCTTCCCAATCACAGCCCATTTCTTGAACACACCCCTTCCCAATCACAGCCCGCCTCTTGAACACATCCTCTCCCAATCACAGCCCGCCTCTTGAACACACCCCCTCCCAATCACAGCCCGCCTCTTGATCACACCCCTTCCCAATCACAGCCCATTTCTTGAACACACCCCTTCCCAATCACAGCCCGCCTCTTGGACACACCCCCTCCCAATCACAGACCGCCTCTTGAACACACCCCCTCCCAATCACAGCCCGCCTCTTGAACACACCCCCTCCCAATCACAGCCCGCCTCTTGAACACACCCCATCCCAATCACAGCCCGCCTCTTGAACACACCCCCTCTCAATCACAGCCCGTCTCTTGAACACACCCCTCCCAATCACAGCCCGCCTCTTGAACACACCCCCTCCCAATCACAGCCGCCTCTTGAACACACCCCCTCCCAATCACAGCCCGCCTCTTGAACACACCCCATCCCAATCACAGCCCGCCTCTTGAACACACCCCCTCCCAATCACAGCCTACCTCTTGAACACACCCCCTCACCCCATTGGGCTCTCTTCTGTCTAGCCCCCCCTCCCCCCCATCGCGCTCTCGTCTGTCTAGCCCCCTCTATCGGGCCCCCATAGCGATGTCACTGTCTGCTGCCATTCCCCCCCCCCCCCCTTCATTTCCTATGTTCATATTTGTTTCCTATTCTGGTTTATAAAAACTTTAAATGAAATAACAGAATAAACTTCTGAGGAAGCACTGACTGGAGTATAAATGTAACGCTACGAGTTATGAGTGGAGTGCCGTGATTTCTCGGCCTCACTTTAGCGCATTGCAAAGCTGAATTTTTGATTTTTTTTTTTTAAGAAAAATGTTTTTTTGAATTGTGTAAACTTAGATCCACAAAGAAGAAGGAAATGCCGAGCTGAATATATTTATTACAAACGGCGGCTGTTGAAGATCCAAAGTCGGCATTTTGCTGTGCGGGCGCGCAGCGGCCCTTCATGGATGAGATGTGGTGCTCAGTGAAGTGATACCTCCACTTAGCAGACACCTCGGCACAGCTGAAGATCCCATTAGCCAGACGAAGCGTACCGGCATTTTACAGAAATTAACTCTGCAATTTGATCTGGGCGGCGGTTTTCTTTTTTTTAATCTGACTTTTATTGGAGCGGAAGAGGGGATCGCTGGTATTTTGGATAAGCGGATGTATTGCAGCAATATGAGAGAACGTAAAAACTTCGCAAAAGTCCTGGAAACTGGAACTGAACCGGGAATTGAAGAAAAAAAAAGTCTTCATGGTGCAAATTGGAACAACAAAAACTGAATTTCAAATCAGATTCTATCATCACATTTCTAGAGTTAATAAAAGGGATGCAGACCTTGCAGCTTGTCTCATTAGAGCCCTGCAGGTGCAGCAGCTGACTGATAATTATAAAGTCCCATGCACAAGGACACAGAAACAAACAGTTATTTCTTCAGAACCATCTCTTGTATCATGTCCACAGTCTCTGACCATCTCTTGTATCATGTCTGCAGTCTCTGACCATCTCTTGTATCATGTTCGCAGTCTCTGACCATCTCTTGTATCATGTCTGCAGTCTCTGACCATCTCTTGTATCGTGTCTGCAGTCTCTGACCATCTCCTGTATCATGTCCGCAGTCTCTGACCATCTCTTGTATCATGTCTGCAGTCTCTGACCACCTCTTGTATCATGTCCGCAGTCTCTGACCACCTCTTGTATCATGTCTGCAGTCTCTGACCATCTCTTGTATCGTGTCTGCAGTCTCTGACCATCTCCTGTATCATGTCCGCAGTCTCTGACCATCTCTTGTATCATGTCTGCAGTCTCTGACCACCTCTTGTATCATGTCCGCAGTCTCTGACCACCTCTTGTATCATGTCCGCAGTCTCTGACCATCTCTTGTATCATATCTGCAGTCTCTGACCATCTCTTGTATCATGTCTGCAGTCTCTGACCATCTCTTATATCATGTCCGCAGTCTCTGACCACCTCTTGTATCATGTCTGCAGTCTCTGACCATCTCTTGTATCATGTCTGCAGTCTCTGACCTCTTGTATCATGTCCGCAGTCTCTGACCATCTCTTGTATCATGTCCGCAGTCTCTGACCACCTCTTGTATCATGTCTGCAGTCTCTGACCACCTCTTGTATCATGTCCGCAGTCTCTGACCACCTCTTGTATCATGTCCGCAGTCTCTGACCACCTCTTGTATCATGTCCGCAGTCTCTGACCATCTCTTGTATCATGTCCGCAGTCTCTGACCACCTCTTGTATCATGTCCGCAGTCTCTGACCATCTCTTGTATCATGTCTGCAGTCTCTGACCATCTCTTGTATCATGTCCGCAGTCTCTGACCATCTCTTGTATCATGTCCGCAGTCTCTGACCATCTCTTGTATCATGTCCGCAGTCTCTGACCATCTCTTGTATCATGTCTGCAGTCTCTGACCACCTCTTGTATCATGTCCGCAGTCTCTGACCATCTCTTGTATCATGTCTGCAGTCTCTGACCACCTCTTGTATCATGTCCGCAGTCTCTGACCATCTCTTGTATCATGTCCGCAGTCTCTGACCACCTCTTGTATCATGTCCGCAGTCTCTGACCACCTCTTGTATCATGTCCACAGTCTCTGACCACCTCTTGTATCATGTCCGCAGTCTCTGACCACCTCTTGTATCATGTCCGCAGTCTCTGACCATCTCTTGTATCATGTCTGCAGTCTCTGACCACCTCTTGTATCATGTCCGCAGTCTCTGACCATCTCTTGTATCATGTCTGCAGTCTCTGACCATCTCTTGTATCATGTCCGCAGTCTCTGACCATCTCTTGTATCATGTCCGCAGTCTCTGACCACCTCTTGTATCATGTCTGCAGTCTCTGACCACCTCTTGTATCATGTCCGCAGTCTCTGACCATCTCTTGTATCATGTCTGCAGTCAGCAAGAATTAGCCTTGCTTTCTATCTCTCCAGGATCACCACAAATGACCAAAAACGGTTTAACATGGTTTATTTTTGCTGCAGCCAGGGCATATATATTCAGACATTAGAATTCTAATGTCACACCTAGCATTAAAGAATGGGAGTCTGAATTACAGTATATTATGCGCATGAAAGAACTGAAAGCGAACTCACAGGAGAAATGTCCTACATGTATAACCAAATGGGAGGCTTGGAAGAATTTTTGTACCTGGGCGGGGTGGCCCAGCTGCATGAAACAACATACCAGTACATTGTTCCTTTCTTCCGGGTCTGGGGAGTGCTTGCACGCCACCGGCCGGACGCAGTGTGAGCCAATCAGCAGGTCCTGCGGACGCGATGTCCGCCAGGACCCACCAATCGTTGACAGGAGAGGAAGAACGGCGGTCTGCTCATGGAAACTGTCAGAGAGGAAAATAGAGATCTTGTGTTTCTGCTGAGCAGAAACACGGATCTCTGTTTTCCTCCAGTTAAGCCACCCCCAAACACACTTAGAAATCACTCCCTGGGAGCACACTTAACCCTTTAACCCCTCCCTGCCAGTGTCATTAGTACAGTGACAGTGCTTTTTTTTTAGCACCAATCACTGTATTAGTGTCACTAGTCCAAAACAATGTCACTTAGTGTCCGATTTGTCCACCCAATGCTGGGACAAAATCATCTATAGCCCAGGGCTAAAATGCCAAATTGCACCCCCCCCAAGATGTATAAGAATTATGTGTCAGCAAAATCCCCCCGTCCCAATACAAATCCACCTCCTACTTAAACCCCCAGCAAGAATTCCCTCCCCCACCCCAAAAAAATTCCCCCCTTTGAGCACAATCCTCTCCCCCCACCCCAAATCCCCTACCTCCCAGCACAAATTCTCCCCAATCCCCCATCCTAGCACAAATCTCCCCCAAATTTCCCCTCCTAGCACAACTACCCCCAATCATCCCCCCCCCCCCCCCCCACATCATATTACCTTTTCTAGCACACTTTCCCAAATTTTCCCTCCTTGAACAACTTATCCGCTGCTGCCCCCCAAATTCCCCCTCGCAACACAAATCCCCTCCCCCAACCTCCTTGTGGAGCCCCCCCACCTCACATGATACAGCAGTGCCCAGGGCAGCCTCCCCTCCTGCCCTCCCCTTGTCCTGTGTTCCGCTGCAGTGTCGCAGTCCAGCTAAAAATTTCTGATCTCCGCCATTACTAGTAAATATAAAAATGCCATAAAAATATCCTATAGTTTGTAGGCGTGATAACTTTTGCGCAAACCAATCACTATAGGCTTCTTTACCAAAAACATGTAGAAGAATACATATTGACCTAAATTGATGAAAAAATTTGATTTTTTACATGAAGAGGAATAACGCATGACCTGGAAACGCGTTGAGTATCACTCTGTCCAAATGTACAAGAGTGATGTAAATTAGTGGTTTTTGATCTCATTATGAACAATATGTTTAATTCAATCTTGTAATCTGTTGATACAGCTAATGTTGTGTCTATATTCTTAGATTTTGTATTATTAAACTTTTATATCTTTCATACATATTGTTGCATACGCATTTTTTGGAGTCATCGCCCCTTAAAGTCCCGCCAGAGGGTCTTCTTGTGTTTTCTGTGTTCTGTATTAGGGAGGGATGTGGGCAATTTCTCCTTTCCCCCACTAGACCTACTGAATTATCCTATATACACTCCATGTGCTGGAGGCCATTTCTTTGGAGTCACTACGAATACATACCAGATAATTATTGGGTTAACCATCTGGATTGGAGTGCCAGGCTTATCTGCGTTGAGAGGTTCATGAAGTTTGCTGTCATTCCCAACAGCTTGTAGGTACACGAACACCCCGCCATTTGCCCAATTTACATGTTGGGCGTGTTTCATTGGTTAATGTACATCAAGAAACTGTTTAATCAGCAGAACCAAGAAAATCCCGTCATTCCTCCTAATGCCGCCAACTAGAGTATCATGTTCTGGAGCACCTGTACGAACCTGTACAGCTCCACACAAACACAAACACTGCCAAAGCAATGATACAAAAGGCAACACACCATATAGAATCATTCACCGGCAGAGGACATGTCAGGAGACCAATACTCATACAGCTAATACTCATGCTTATGCTCATACTTGTGCAGCTAATGCTCACACTTGTGCTTGTGCGCATGTGCCAGCACACAGACGGACTTTGGCCAGCAATCGGCGTGCACTGACACGTTGGCACACATCTAATCCGAAGAATGCTGCCAAGCTGCCTATTTAATGGAGGCCCTGATGTGTGCTAATCGCTGGATGTGCTTCAGCTACCTGTGATCTGTGTTCCTGCTCCTGTTGTGTGGTCTCCCGTTGCTGACCCCGCCTGCTCCTGACCTTGCTTTGTGGGTTCTGGACTCTGACCTCGGCTTGCCTCTGACCACATTCTGCTAGCTTCCTGATACTGACCTCGGCCTGCTGCTTGACTATGCTTACTCCTGCTCCTTGGGCATGACTCTGGCTTGGCTCCTCACCATGTCCTTGCTGTTTAGCCTCTGACCACACTCTGCTAGCTTCCCGATACTGACCTCAGCCTGCTGCTTGACTACACTTACTCCTGTTTCTTGGGCATGACTCTGGCTTGTCTACTCACCATGTCCTTGCTGTCGATCCGTGCTGACACTGGCTTGCCATCTGACCACGTCCTTGATCTCAACTAGTACCTGCATCTGCCTCTGACTGTGCATCCTCGCAGTCTGTGTACCAAGCCTGATGGCCCTGATGTGTGCTAACCGCTGGATGTGCTTCAGCTACCTGTGACCTGTGTTCCTGCTCCTGTTGTGTGGTCTCCCGTTGCTGTCCCCGTCTGCTCCTGACCTTGCTTTGTGGGTTCTGGACTCTGACCTCGGCTTGCCTCTGACCACACTCTGCTAGCTTCCTGATACTGACCTCAGCCTGCTGCTTGACTACGCTTACTTCTGCTCCTTGGGCATGACTCTGGCTTGGCTACTCACCATGACCTTGCTGTCCATCCATGCTGACCCTGGCTTGCCATCTGACCACGTCCTTGATCTCAACTAGTACCTGCATCTGCATCTGCCTCTGACTGTGCATCCTCACCGTCTGTGTACCAAGCTTGATGGCCCTGATGTGTACTAATCGCTGGATGTGCTTCAGCTACCTGTGACCTGTGTTCCAGCTCCTGTTGTGTGGTCTCCCGTTGCTGTCCCCGCCTGCTCCTGACCTTGCTTTGTGGGTTCTGGACTCTGACCTCGGCTTGCCTCTGACCACACTCTGCTAGCTTCCTGATACTGACCTCGGCCTGCTGCTTGACTATGCTTACTCCTGCTCCTTGGGCATGACTCTGGCTTGTCTACTCACCATATCCTTGCTGTCGATTTGTGCTGACACTGGCCTGCCATCTGACCACGTCCTTGATCTCAACTAGTACCTGCATCTGCATCTGCCTCTGACTGTGCATCCTCGCAGTCTGTGTACCAAGTCTGATGGCCCTGATGTGTGCTAATCGCTAGATGTGCATCAGCTACCTGTGATCTGTGTTCCTGCTCCTGTTGTGTGGTCTCCCGTTGCTGTCCCCGCCTGCTCCTGACCTTGCTTTGTGGGTTCTGGACTCTGACCCCGGCTTGCCTCTGACCACACTCTGCTAGCTTCCTGATACTGACCTCGGCCTGCTGCTTGACTACACTTACTCCTGCTCCTTGGGCATGACTCTGGCTTGGCTCCTCACCATGTCCTTGCTGTTTAGCCTCTGACCACACTCTGCTAGCTTCCTGATGCTGACCTCAGCCTGCTGCTTGACTACGCTTACTCCTGCTCCTTGGGCATGACTCTGGCTTGTCTACTCACCATGTCCTTGCTGTCGATCCGTGCTGACACTGGCTTGCCATCTGACCAAGTCCTTGATCTCAACTAGTATCTGCATCTGCCTCTGACTGTGCATCCTTGCAGTCTGTGTACCAAGCCTGATGGCCCTGATGTGTTTTAATCGCTGGATGTGCTTCAGCTACCTGTGACCTGTGTTCCTGCCCCTGTTGTGTGGTCTCCTGTTGCTGTCCCCGCCAGCTCCTGACCTTGCTTTGTGGGTTTTGGACTCTGACCTCGGCTTGCCTCTGACCACACTCTGCTAGCTTCCTGATACTGACCTCAGCCTGCTGCTTGACTATGCTTACTTCTGCTCCTTGGGCATGACTCTGGCTTGTCTACTCACCATGTCCTTGCTGTCCATCCGTTCTGACCCTGGCTTGCCATCTGACCACATCCTTGATCTCAATTGGTACCTGCATCTGCCTCTGACTGTGCATCCTCGCAGTCTGTGTACCAAGCTCAGGGCAAAGATACCAAATTTCACACCCCCCCCTCCCCTTCATTATGTGCAAGCTTATGAGGAGGAGGGGTAGGGAGAGCACAACCTGCATCTCCTCCCGGCTCTCTCCGCCTCTCCTTGCTCTTCCAGTCCTGGACTGACAGAAGTAGTGATGCCACTGTCGCTACTCCTATCAGCCTTATAGTAAAAGGATATTGCGGCGCCCTCATCAGGTGCAAATAAACTGAAAAAGATATCAAATATAGTATATAAACAATTCTTTTATTTTGAGGATCAAAATAAGAATTAATTCATTAAAAGAGGGGAAAAAAAGGGGTGGGGGAGATACAGTGATGGCTAGTACAATTGATTACAGTTTCAACAACGCAGCAATATATGATGGACTTCCCAAAATGTTTCGCCTATATGTCGGGCTTCCTCAGGGGATGCTGGCCGCTTGCAAAGTACAATGCCTTCTATCAAGAAACACAAACAATTGAACATATTAGACTGATTCAAAAAGGTAGCCTTGTAGCCTTCATCAGGGCAGCCAACGTGTTTAGGGGTCTGTACTTTTTCCCCTTCATCAGGGCAGCCAACGTGTTTAGGGGTCCGTACATTTTCCCCTTCATCAGAGCAGCCAATGTGTTTAGGGGACCATAGATTATCCGCTTCATCAGGGCAGCCAACGTGTTTAGGGGACCATACTTTGTCGCCTTCATCAGGGCAGCCAACGTGTTTAGGGGACCATACTTTGTCGCCTTCATCAGGGCAGCCAACGTGTTTAGGGGGCCGTACATTGTCCCCTTCATCACGGCAGCCAACATGTTTAGGGGACCGTACATTGTTCCCTTCATCAGGGCAGCCAATGTGTTTAGGGGACCGTACATTGTTCCCTTCATCAGGGCGGCCAATGTGTTTGGGCCGTACATCAGGGCCTAAAATAAATTGTACTCAAGTGGTTAAAGATTAGATGGATCTTTTTTTCTTAGCGGTCAGAAATGAAATTCCCATAAGAGTCAATCGGATGGGATAGACTTTCAAGTTCCTGGCTTAATCTGTCCATGTAATTGCAGCACATTGGTTAATAAGGGAGTCATTTAACGGCTGTGTCCCCCCCATTCTGGCTTGCTGGTGTCCTGAGGGCACAGAGGTGTTTCCTGGGCTGCGGGTCATGACCTCAGTCACTTTATAGAGTCTTTAATGTGCAGTAAAAGTCCCCAGTCCCAGTGACAGGAGCCACACAAGGCATAGAGCATTGATAAGAAGCCCCAGAGGTGAGGACAGCCGGCTGAGAAATAATTACATGAAGGACGAGGACCTCAGACTGTCCCACCACGACCTCATACTTGTGACTTGACATCTCCTTCATTTCCATTGTGTCCCCACAGAGAGCCCGTCTGTAAGCTCTGCGGGGCAAGACGTGCTGTGTCTGCACTGATAGGTGTGACGTCTGTCCCCGGCCCTATCTATTGAGGAAAAGTACAAACCAACATCATACAAAAGCGTTGTTATTGAACTGGACTGAAAATAATAGGCATCTAAAGGGCATCACCAAGCATTAAATCTGTGGCGGAGTGTGGCTTGCCAGTGCCCGGGGCAAGGCAAGTATTGCACCCCCTAACCCGCCGTCCACAAGGTTTAGGAGGGTGTCTATGGGAATGTTTGACCGTTCTTCCAAAAGAGCATTTGTGAGGTCAGGTACTGATGTTGGACGAGAAGGCCTGGCTCGCAGTCTCCGCTCTGATTCATCCCAAAGGTGTTCTATTGGGTTGAGGTCAGGACTCTGTGCAGGCCAGTCAAGTTCCTTCACCACAAACTCAATCATACTATGTCATACTTGAGAGATCTAGTTTTATGGTTAACAGTCACGCATCTCACTTGGATGGCAGGGTCCCTCAGCAGTATATATATATATATATATATATATATATATATATATATAAACATTAAATAAATAAATAATAATAGTAACAATTTACAAATATTAAAATAAATATAATACAATATGTTTAATACAATATAAAATATTTAATATATTGTTTTTGAAAAAAAAAAAATCTTTCTCTTTAGCTCTCAAAATAAATAAATACTAAAATAAATAATTAATAATAGTAACAAATATTTAAAAAAAAATATATAATATGATATATACAATATTAAATATTTTATATATTTAATAGAATTTGACATAGCATTTAATAATGTCACTTTCACCTCCATTAGGGGCCCTTTTTTGTCATATTTGAGAGTAATCTAGTTTTATGGTTTACAGCAGTCACGCATCTCACTTGTATGGCAGATGACCCCTCAGAAGGATATTTATTTATTTAGATATTTATTTAATTATATATATATATATATATATATATATATATAAATATATATATATATATATATATATATATATATATATATATATATATATATATATATAAAATTAAATATCTAAATAAATAAATAATAATAGTAACAAATATTAAAATAAATATTGTACAGCATGATATATACAATATAAAATATTTTATATTTTTTTAAATGAATATTTTAATTATCTCCCTCTCTCTCTCTGTAAATAAATTTTAAAATAAATAATTAATAATAGTAACAAATATTAAAATAAAATATTATATAATATGATATATATACAATATTAAATATTTTATATGTTTAATAGAATTTGACATAGCATTTAATAATGTCACTTTCACCTCCATTAGAGGCACTTTTATGTCATACTTGAGAGTAATCTAGTTTTATGGTTTACAGTCACGCATTGCACTTGGATGGCAGATGACCCCTCAGCAGGATATGTATATAAAATGTATTAAATATTAAAATAAATTATTAAATAATAATAGTAACAAATATTAAAATAAATATTATACAGTATGATGTATACAATATAAAATATTTTATATATTTATTTTTTTAAATAAATATTTTAAATATCTCTCTCTCTCTTGTAAATACATTTTATAATAAATAATTATTAATGCTAACAAATATTAAAATAAAATATTATATAATATGATATATACAATATTAAATATTTTATATGTTTATTAGAATTTGACATAGCATCTAATAATATCACTTTCACCTCCATTAGGGGCACTTTTAAGTCATACTTGAGAGTAATCTAGTTTTATGGTTTACAGTCACACATCTCACTTGAATGGCAGATGACCCCTCAGCAGTATATATATATATATATATATATATATATATATATATATATATATATATATATATATATATATAATTTAAAAAATCTAAAAATAAATAAATAAATAATAATAGCAACAAATATTAAAATAAATATTATACAATATAAAATCTTTTATATATTGATTTTTTAAACAAATAGTTTAAATATCTCCCTCTCACTCTCTGTAAAATACATTTAAAAATATATAATTAATAATAGTAACAAATATTAAAATAAAATATTATATAATATGATATATACAGAATTAAATATTTTATATGTTTAATAGAATTTGACATAGCATTTAATAATGTCACTTTCGCCTCCATTAGAGGCCCTTTTATGTCATGGTTCTAGAATAATCTAGTTTTATGGTTTACAGTCACGCATCTCACTTGGATGGCAGATGACCCCTCAGCAGGATATATATATATATATATATATATATATATATATATATATATATATATATATATATATATATAATTAAATAAATATTTAAATAAATAAATAAATAATAATAGCAACAAATATTAAAATAATATTATACAATATAAAATCTTTTATATATTGATTTTTTAAACAAATAGTTTAAATATCTCCCTCTCTCTCTCTGTGTAAATACATTTTAAAATAAATAATTAATAGTAACAAATATTAAAATAAAATATTATATAATATATTAAATATTAAATATTGTATATGTTTAATAGAATTTGACATAGCATTTAATAATGTCACTTTCGCCTCCATTAGAGGCCTGTTTATGTCATAGTTGAGAATAATCTTGTTTTATGGTTTACAGTCACACATCTCACTTGTATGGCAGATGACCCCTCGGCACCCATGTGGTCACCCACCGGCCAGACAAAATGTTTGGTTTGCTCTGTTAGCGCGGACAAACAACGTTACTTATGCTTTTCTGAGGTCCACCATGAAGAACGTTGAATTTCAACACTTTTTCTGGTGCTGAACTGATGAAGCATTCGCCACACATCAGCCTAGCAGATCATATGACTCCGTCAGGCTAATATTAAACGATTGTGAAACTGAACGATAAGTCATCTCAGGGTTTTCTACGAAGAATAACGGGCTGGGCCTGTGGCCATGTCTTGTATTTAATTATTTACACCCTATTTTCCAACAACGACAGCATATTTCACGTCGCCTTACACCGTACATTGGCCTGGAGTGTGTAGGATCTTCTGTTTCATGGTTAAGCCTTTGGTGGGGAAGGAAGCAGGTAACTTCCCAAATCTTTGGAAAATGATAGTGTCAGGGAACCCCTGTTGGTCGACTGTCTTGGAAATACACCATATTGTAAAAAGTATTGGGACGCCTGCCTTTACACTCACATGAACTTTTATGGCATCCCAGTCTTAGTCAGTAGGGTTCAATATTGAGTTGGCTCCGCCCTTTGCAGCTATAATAGCTTCAACTCTTCTGGGAAGGCCGTCCACAAGGTTTAGGAGGGTGTCTATGGGAATGTTTGACCATTCCTCCAGAAGAGCATTTGTGAGGTCAGGCACTGATGTTGGACAAGAAGGCCTGGCTCGCAGTCTCCGCTCTAATTCACCCCAAAGGTGCTCTATCGGGTTGAGGCCAGGCCAGTCAAGTTCCTCCACCCCAAACTCGCTCATCCATGTCTTTATGGACCTTGCTTTGTGCACTTACAGAAATAGGAGGTTGGGACTTTAAATGAGGTGGGCAAATGAGACCAGAGGGACAATCACAATTGCGTAAAACGTTTATTGATACATAATGACAATTGGACACAAATAAATTACAAAAAAGGTAATAATATCCAATCATATGAACAATCCCATCTTGCCTGTTGAGTGGGGAACATAATGAGCAGCCCCCAAATGGTACAGGGTAAAACAACTGAGAAAAATTGATTCATAGCAGTAGCATGAGGTCGCAAGATAAACATTAACGATTTATGGATATATGGACCTAATAAAGTCTATAATTAATATGGTGCTTGTCGTAGGCCCGACGCGTTTCGTGTATCAAAACACTCTTCAGGGGCAATATAGCACCAAAGTCTAAAGGGGAAGAAAAAAAGGGGACAGTATGATAAAAAACTGGATAAGGTGCAAAAAATGCACTAGGAGCAAAATAAACATATAAAGGAAACTGACAGCCACTAAGCCCCCAAGGATACTCACATGTTACAGGAATGCAAACTCCAAGAGGTCCGCAAGCAGCTGGCCACCCAATAACTCAGGTCCGGGAGCTGAGGGAGGAGCTTAGAGAAAGGAGCCGGGAAGTAAAGAGGGCCACATACATAGGTGTTCAATGAATGAAGGATCCACACTGGTAACAAGTAAGGTGAAGGTTCTGGGGTAAAAAGAGTAATTTTTTTTTTTTTTTCGTTTGGTAGTTTCTTTATACTCTTTCCACTCTTTTCAGCTCCCTCCCTCCATTTTGGAGCGATCATGTGGTATGTGTCCCCACAGAGCCTGCTTTTGCTTGGCTGCCTTCTGTTCAGTGTCCGGGAGCTGCGAGGCACACCTGGGATCCCTCCCCTTTCCCCCCTCGTCCGCTACGGCGGGTGCGGGTGTCCGGGGCGGGTTTCCCATTGTGCGTCGGCATCACGCCCCCTCGTCATGCGCGTGACCTCTGCGTGAGTGTCCCGGCGCTGACGTTGTGTTTTCCTTCTCGTGCGGACACGTGGAGGGCGACTTCTCCAGCAGCTGTGAGCGGTGGTGGCCGCTGCGCTGGTAGGAGTTTCCCGCCAGCTTTTGTCTGCACCACGTGATGCTGGGGGGAGTTTTTCTGATTGGGGCGGGGATTGGCTGTATAGATAGGACCCATACATTTGTTTTAGCCTGCTCTTACACAACAGGTCCATCACTGGGTCAGACATGTTTGGCTACTCCATACCACCCTTAGGTAAGGGGGACATTCTTTAGATTATTATATACCTCTCTGCTATTAGGGGCTCCAGCTTTATATGGGGCTATACTTGACATACATTACTCTTTTTACCCCAGAACCTTCACCTTACTTGTTACCAGTGTGGATCCTTCATTCATTGAACACCTATGTATGTGGCCCTCTTTACTTCCCGGCTCCTTTCTCTAAGCTCCTCCCTCAGCTCCCGGACCTGAGTTATTGGGTGGCCAGCTGCTTGCGGACCTCTTGGAGTTTGCATTCCTGTAACATGTGAGTATCCTTGGGGGCTTAGTGGCTGTCAGTTTCCTTTATATGTTTATTTTGCTCCTAGTGCATTTTTTGCACCTTATCCAGTTTTTTATCATACTGTCCCCTTTTTTTCTTCCCCTTTAGACTTTGGTGCTATATTGCCCCTGAAGAGTGTTTTGATACACGAAACGCGTCGGGCCTACGACAAGCACCATATTAATTATAGACTTTATTAGGTCCATATATCCATAAACCGTTAATGTTTATCTTGCGACCTCATGCTACTGCTATGAATCAATTTTTCTCAGTTGTTTTACCCTGTACCATTTGGGGGCTGCTCATTATGTTCCCCACTCAACAGGCAAGATGGGATTGTTCATATGATTGGATATTATTACCTTTTTTGTAATTTATTTGTGTCCAATTGTCATTATGTATCAATAAACGTTTTACGCAATTGTGATTGTCCCTCTGGTCTCATTTGCCCACCTCATTTAAAGTCCCAACCTCCTATTTCTGTATACGCACAGGGATGGAGACTTAGTGTCTCATCTAAAGTCCCAATCTTTATTATTTTTATCTTATTTATTTGCTTTGTGCACTGGTCCAAATCATTTGGTGGAGGGGGGATTATGGTGTGGGGGTTGTTTTTCAGGGGTTGGGCTTGGCCCCTTAGATCCAGTGAAGGAAACTCTTAGGGCGTCAGCATACCAAGACATTTTGGACAATTTCATGCTCTCAACTTTGTGGGAACAGTTTGGGGACGGCCCCTTCCTGTTCCAACATGACTGCCCACCAGTGCAAAAAGCAAGGTCCATAAAGACATGGATGAGCGAGTTTGGGGTGGAGGAACTTGGCCTGCACAAAGTCCTGACCTCAACCCATTAGAACACCTTTGGGAGACTGTGAGAGCCAGGCCTTCTAGTCAGTGCCTGACCGCACAAATGTGGTTCTGGAAGAACGGTCAAACATTCCCAAAGACACCCTCCTAAACCTTGTGGACGGCTTTCCCAGAAGAGTTGAAGCTGTTATGTTAGGGAGGAGCCAACCCAATATTGAACCCTACGGACTAAGACTGGGATGTCATTAAAGTTCATATGTGTGCAAAGGCAGGCGTCCCAATACTTTTACCAACACAGTGTATGTTGCTGCACATAGGACTGAGACCAGGTGCACATATGTGCACGGAAGTGCATGTGGCTGTACGCACAGATACGTGTACATGGCCACGATCTGTGTTGGTGCCAGACGGCCCCTCTGGGCAAGGGTACTTTGGAAACCTCGCAGGAAGATTTGCTAGATTTCTAAGCTGAAACCCGCCCAAACATTCAATAGGCCAGATGGCGTACACATGTAGGCAGGTGCAGTCTGCACTTCCCACTGTAGTCGGCACTCGACTGATGGGACAAAGTCATGAGAAGAAAGTGGTGAGGAATTGGGTTCCTCTGACTTCCTATGGTCACCAAGGAGGATAGATGTCCGATTGCCTGCTGGCACCCCACCCCACCCAACCTCAGCTGCCATCTTAGGTCAGGGCAGAGTCTATTTTAGAACCTGCTTCTACACTAGCTTCTTGGCTAGTGTAGGGACAGGGTCCCCGCCTGGCAGGGACAGTGCATAGTGGAAGGGAATGGTTCCTGAGGAGTAGGGAAAGTGCAAGGACTACGTTATCTCCACTTAGTTAGGAAGCCTCCCATTTGAGTGTGGAGCGGCCAAGCCGCATTCCCTCTCCTCGCTGTAGAAGGTGTCGGCATCATTTCAAGATTTCGGTCCTCTGCTACTGTTTGTAAGACCCCCTCTTAATCACAGTCCCCCTTTACGTTACAAACGCCCTTCACATCTTGGTCCCCCTTCACATCACAGCCCCTCCTTTACATCACAGCCCCCCCTTTACATCACAGCCCCCCCTTTACATCACAGTCCCCATTTACATTACAGTCCCCCTTCACATCACAGCCCCCCTTTCACATCACAGCCTCCCCTTCACATCACAGCCCCCCTTTCACATCACATCCCCCTTTACATCACAGCCCCCCTTTACATCACAGCCCCCCTTTACATCACAGTCCCCCCTTTACATCACAGCCTGAAATTTACATCACAGCTCTGCTTCACATCACAGCTCCCCCTTCACATCACAGCCCCCCTTTCACATCACAGCTCCCCCTTCACATCACAGCCCCCCTTTCACATCATAGCCCCCCTTTCACATCACAGCCCCCCTTCACATCACAGCCCCCCTTTCACATCACAGCTCCCCCTTCACATCACAGCCCCCCTTTCACATCACAGCCCCCCTTTCACATCACAGCCCCCCTTTACATCACAGTCCCCCTTTACATCACAGCCCCCCTTTACATCACAGCCTCCCCTTTACATCACAGTCCCCCCTTCACATCACAGCCCGAAATTTACATCACAGCTCTGCTTCACATCACAGCTCCCCCTTCACATCACAGCCTCCCCTTTACATCACAGTCCCCCTGCACATCAACGTCCCCCTTCACATCACAGCCCCCCCCTTTTACATCACAGTCCCCCTCTTCACATCACAGTCCCCCCTTTACATCACAGCCTCCCTTTACATCACAGTCCCCCTTTCACATCACATCCCCCTTTACATCACAGTCCCCCTTTACATCACAGTCCCCCTTTCACATCACATCCCCCTTTACATCACAGTCCCCCTTTACATCACAGCCCCCCTTTACATCACAGCCCCCCTTTACATCACAGTCCCCCTTTTACATCACATTCCCTTTACATCACAGTCCCCCTTTAAATCACAGCCCCCCCTTTACATCACAGTCCCCCTTTACATGAAAGACCCATTTACATCACAGTCCCCCCTTTACATGAAAGACCCCTTTACATCACAGTCCCCCCTTTAAACCAGGTGATTACCAAATCCCGCCCTCTGTCCTGAGATGCAGCACTTCCTGCCCCGCTTGTTGTGAGTATGATAGCGGCAGCCAGGTGGGAGACCAGAGAGAGTGAGGGAACACCCAGGCTGATAAGTGGCACGGCTGCGGTCCGGACCACAGCCCACCACTTAGTGAACACCACATTAAGATATTACCTGGTGATCCTGCCATGAAAGTCCTAGTTCAGGCACTTCCGGTTATAGGGTGACAACAGTCCCTCAACTGTGATCGTGCGTTGTCACCGTGTCACATGTGCCCCCTGGTGGAGACTACAGGTGTCCGTGCTGATACACAATGCGCAAGCATGGTCCACCATTATCACTATCAAAAAACTGGTCCAGAGCAATGATGTGCAGCAGCCTACGATGGAGCAAGTGCGAGTAGAAAAGAAATGGCGTTAAATAGTCAGGAGGAGATCAGCAGCACTGAGATCCATATAAAAATGAAAACGTTTAAAACTGTATTTTATGAAAAGAGGAGGAAAAAAAATGATGCCGTTGTTTGTTATACACAGTGCGAAGAGTGAACCAAATGCAGACCAGTTAGGGTTTGGATCTATTTTGGTCTGGCAACAGGTTTTTAGATTTTGGCAGGAGACTGGAGAAGCTGAAACCCACAAAAACACATGAGGAATATCCGGAGGTTCCATGAAGACGGGGGAGGGGGGGGGATGAAGCCCAGAACACCCATTCTGCAAGACCACAATGCTAGCCATGGGCCACCAGCCTGTGCAGAACTGATGAGACTTAGCAGTGGTAAGGAGGCTCTGCATGCGGTGTGGGACCTCCGGCATGGCAGCACCTCGGATGTGGCACATCGCTCCCATCCATCCCCAGAGTCATCTAATGAACTGAAGACATTTTGTCACATAACCAGCAGGAACAATAAGAGTTATTGAGTTCCATGAACTCGGCATGTCAGAGCCTTGTGACACTGCAGAGAGGATTGCTGAACCGCAAAGACGCCGGTGTCACGGGATGCAAACTCCATTCCCAGAATATGGAATACAAAATACAAGACCACAACCCTGGAAGGTGGCTCTCACAGTTTATAGTCCATGGAAGCCTTTCTCAACCCTCTTACTCCACAGGAACCCTTTTAATAATTTCCAGGTCTCAGGGAACCCCTTCTATAACAATTCATTGGTGATCGGTGAGAAGAATGTTCCTTACATTGGTGATCAGTGAGAAGAATGTCCCTTACATTGGTGATCAGTGAGAAGAATGTTCCTTACATTGGTGATCAGTGAGAAGAATGTTCCTTACATTGGTGATCAGTGGGAAGAATGTTCCTTACATTGGTGATCAGTGAGAAGAATGTTCCTTACATTGGTGATCAGTGAGAAGAATGCTCCTTACATTGGTGATCAGTGAGAAGAATGTTCCTTACATTGGTGATCAGTGAGAAGAATGTTCCTTACATTGGTGATCAGTGAGAAGAATGTTCCTTACATTGGTGATCAGTGAGAAGAATGTTCCTTACATTGGTGATCAGTGGGAAGAATGTTCCTTACATTGGTGATCAGTGAGAAGAATGTCTCTTACATTGGTGATCAGTGAGAAGAATGTTCCTTACATTGGTGATCAGTGAGAAGAATGTTCCTTACATTGGTGATCAGTGAGAAGAATGTTCCTTACATTGGTGATCAGTGAGAAGAATGTTCCTTACATTGGTGATCAGTGAGAAGAATGTCCCTTACATTGGTGGTCAGTGGGAAGAATGTTCCTTACATTAGTGATCAGTGGGAAGAAAAAGGGTGGCCTCAGAGCGCAGAGCATTGCGCTCTGAGGCCACCCAGTTGTGCGACCAAAGCAATCAGGTCTGTGAGACTTGTTGCCGATTGGCCAAAGCGTCAAGCAATCCTATTGGATGCCTAGCGCTTTGGCGGAAGAAGAGACACATGGTGGAGGAGCCGCCACGGCCACTGCCTGCACTCCAGGAGAGGAGGAGTGGACACCACAGCCCTTTGGTTATCGCTCTCACTCTCTCATACTGGTCACTGGAAGTTCAACATGGCACCTCATGGCAAAGAACTCTCTGAGGATCTGAAAAAGAGAAATGTTGCTCTACATAAAGATGGCCTAGGCTATAAGAAGATTGCCAAGACCCTGAAACTGAGCTGCAGCACGGTGGCCAAGACCATACAGCGGTATAACAGGACAGGTTCCCCTCAGAACAGGCCTCGCCATGGTCCACCAATGAAGTTGAGGTCACGTACTCAGCGTCATATCCAGAGGTTGTCTTTGGGAAATAGACGTATGAGTGCTGCCAGCATTGCTGCAGAGGTTGTAGGGGTGGGGGGTCAGCCTGTCAGTGCTCAGACCATACGCCGCACACTGCATCAAATTGGTCTGCATGGCTGTCATCCCAGAAGGAAGCCTCTTCTAAAGATGATGCTCAGGAAAGCCCACAAACAGTTTGCTGAAGACAAGCAGACTAAGGACATGGATTACTGGAACCATGTCCTGTGGTCTGATGAGACCAAGATAAACGTATTTGGTTCAGATGGTGACAAGCGTGTGTGGGGGCAACCAGGTGAGGAGCACAAAGACAAGTGTGTCTTGTCTACAGTCAAGCATGGTGATGGGAGTGTCATGGTCTGGGGCTGCATGAGTGCTGCCGGCACTGGGGGCTACAGATCATTGAGGGAACCATGAATGCCAACATGTATTGTGCCTTGCTAAAGAAGCTGAGGGTAAAGGTGATAGACTGGCCAAGCATGTCTCCAGACCTAAACCCTATTGATCATCTGTGGGGGATCCTCAAACGGAAGGTGGAGGAGCGCAAGGTCTCCAACATCCACCAGCTCTGTGATGTCATCATGGAGGAGTGGAAGAGGACTCCAGTGACAACCTGTGAAGCTCTGGTGACCTCCATGCCCAAGAGGGTTAAGGCAGTGCTGGAAAATAATGGTGGCCACACAAAATATTGACACTTTGGGCCCAATTTGGAGATTTTCACTTAGGGGTGTACTGACTTTTGTTGCCAGCGGTTTAGACATTAATGGCTGTGTGTTGAGTTATTTTGAGGGGACGGCAAATTTACACTGTTATACAAGCTGTACACTCACTACTTTACATTGTAGACAAGTGTCATTTCTTCAGTGTTGTCACATGAAGAGATAAAAGAAAAGATTTACAAAAATGTGACTGAGGGGCGTACTTACTTTTGTGAGATACTGTATGTGTACAGTGCTGCGTAAATTGTTGGCACTATATGAATACCTGCAATAAATAAAGTCTGTACATGAGACGTCTATGTAGGTTGTGGATCTGATTCGCAGAATCCCGGATCTTACACGATTCAGCTCTGAACTCATACTGTCACCTGGTGGCCGATTCTCCTGAACTGCTGAAATCACAAGGAGAGCGAACGCAGGAAATGATCGAGCCATCCTGAGATCCTCCGTCTGTCACCACATATCCCAGCTTCTCTTATGGGGTGAATCTTCTTTTGTAGGATACATAAGGTGATCGAAGCTGTATTAGTGCACTTGCAACACAACAATTGTGTACCATCTCTGTGATACTTTGTTTTATTTGTACCAACAGTTACATTATCAGGGGAGTGTTCCCTTCTTCTCAGTCTAAGCAGTTCTGGTACTTTTATAGAAGGGCCCCCTAAACTACGACCTGTGGGCCCCATCTGGCCCACTACAAGCTTTCATTCAGCCCATGGCTGGGGCCAATGTCATAACTTCAATGTGAACAGAGTCAGCAAAGACTGCCTATGGTGTCTGCTTCAATCCTGATATAAAGGGAGACTCTTATGGCGACCTTGATGTAAAGGGGTTCTCTGATAGGGACCTTGATGGAAGGAGGGCTCTGATGGGAACCCTGACATTAGAGGGACTCTGATTTGGTCTCTGATGTAAGGAGGACTCTGCTGGGGACTCTGATCTGGGGGGGGGGGGGCAATGGGGAGCCTGATATAAGGCAGACTCTAATGCAAGGGAGGACTCTGATGGGGACCCTGATATAAGGGGGGACTCTGATGTAAGGAGGACTCTGCTGAGGGCTCTGATCTTGGTGGGACTTGGTGGGACTCTAATGAGGACCCTCATAGTCTATAAGGCATGTGTAAATGAGCCACGATAGCAGAAACCAAACCTTGGATAAAACACAATGCTGTTTATTGTCCCCTATATGGAGGGGTTAGATTAAAAAACACGATACCAAACTGGACGTCCTTGGTCATAATGGACAATTGGTATTCTTGAGAATGGAAGGGTCCTAAATACCATGCTCCTGGGGGTTTTGGTCAAGTTCCTCCACCCCAAACTCCCTCATCCATGTCTTTATGGACCTTGCTTTGTGCACTGGTGGGCAGTCATGTTGGAACAGGAAGGGGCCGTCCCCAAACTGTTCCCACAAAGTTGGGAGCATGAAATTGTCCAAAATGTCTTGGTATGCTGACGCCTTAAGAGTTCCCTTCACTGGAACTAAGGGGCCAAGCCCAACCCCTGAGGAGCCAAGCTCAACCCCTGAAAAACAACCCCCACACCATAATCCCCCCCTCCACCAAATGATTTGGACCAGTGCACAAAGCAGGGTCCATAAAGACATAAATGAGCGAGTTTGGGGTGGAGGAACTTGACTGGCCTGACCTCAACCCCATTGAACACCTTTAGGATGAATTAGAGAGGAGACTACGAACCAGGCCTTCTCAACCAACATCAGTACCTGACCTCACAAATGCTCTTCTGGAAGAATGGTCAAACATTCCCATAGAAACCCTCCTAAACCTTGTGGACAGCCTTCCCAGAAGAGAAGAAGCTGTTATAGCTGCAAAGGGCGGAGCCATCTCAGTATTGAACCCTACGGATTAAGACTGGGGGGTCATTAAAATTCATGTGTGTGTAAAGGCAGGCGTCCCAATACTTTTGACAATATAGTGTATATTAACAAATACAGAGCTGATTACTTTGTGTCTTTTGTATTTACTTTTTATTACATCTAATGATTGGTGAGCTTATACAGTAACGTTTTGCCTTTGGATTTGAATACACTTTGACCTCTATGAAGGACCCCTAAAATTCATCACTTTCGCACGTTCTTTTGGTGTAAATTCTGCATTTGGTCAATTTCCCGGCGTAGGCGATAGTCCGGTAGAGGGTTATAATGATTATGGATCCGGTATCCAGATCCTCCCAGCACTCATTACTGTTCAGTCCATCCTTTGAAGGGTTCGCCAGCCCCAGAGAGCTCATCAATCTCCTCCATTCCTCTCTCACTGTCCTGCTGGTCAGATTTATGGACACATGTGTGATTGTATTAAGTGGTACGGAGAGAGGAGAGACACACACTCATCTACTACCCTGACAAGGGTGGAATGAGCGTACTACACAGAATGTGCCTCACATCACACAACTACGCCATGTCATCATCATTCTGCAGCACTTTACAATGTAGAATTTGCTGATCGAAATACAAGGAGGCCTAAAGATCGAAATTACTGAACAGATCATCAAGTACATGAAACGCACTTAAAGGTTTCTTGTAGCAATGTTAACCACTTAGATCCCAGAGAAGACATTAGGAAATCAGCTGACCAAGAGTGGGGTGCAGGAGGCAGGTCACAGGGTTAGGAGGTACATGAGGCAGGTCATAGAGTTAGGGTAGTAGGTACAGGAGGCAGGTCATAGGGTTAGGGTTAGGAGGAACACTAGGCAGGTCATAGGGTTAGGGTAGTAGGTAAAGGAGGCAGGTCATAGGGTTAGGGTTAGGAGGTACATGAGGCAGGTCATAGAGTTAGGGTAGTAGGTACAGGAGGCAGGTCATAGGGTTAGGGTTAGGAGGTACACGAGGCAGGTCATAGGGTTAGGGTAGTAGGTACAGGAGGCAGGTCATAGGGTTAGGGTTAGGAGGTACACGACGCAGGTCATAGGGTTAGGGTAGTAGGTAAAGGAGGCAGGTCATAGGGTTAGGGTTAGGAGGTACATGAGGCAGGTCATAGAGTTAGGGTAGTAGGTACAGGAGGCAGGTCATAGGGTTAGGGTTAGGAGGTACACGAGGCAGGTCATAGGGTTAGGGTAGTAGGTACAGGAGGCAGGTCATAGGGTTAGGGTTAGGAGGTACACGACGCAGGTCATAGGGTTAGGGTAGTAGGTAAAGGAGGCAGGTCATAGGGTTAGGGTTAGGAGGTACATGAGGCAGGTCATAGGGTTAGGGTAGTAGGTAAAGGAGGCAGGTCATAGGGTTAGGGTTAGGAGGTACATGAGGCAGGTCATAGGGTTAGGTTAGGAGGTGCAGGAGGCAAATCATATAGTTAGGGTAGTAGGTACAGGAGTCAGGTCATAGGGTTAAGGTTAGGAGGTGCAGGAAGCAGGTCATAGGGTTAGGGTAGTAGGTAAAGGAGGCAGGTCATAGGGTTAGGGTTAGGAGGTGCATGAGGCAGGTCATAGGGTTAGGGTAGTAGGTACAGGAGGCAGGTCATAGGGTTAGGGGAAGTAGGTGTAGGAGGCAGGTCATAGGGTTAGGGTTAGGAGGTGCATGAGGCAGGTCATAGGGTTAAGGTTAGGAGGTGCAGGAGGCAGGTCATAGGGTTAAGCTTAGGAGGTGCAGGAAGCAGGTCATAGGGTTAAGGTTAGGAGGTGCATGAGGCAGGTCATAGGGTTAGGGCAGTAGGTAAAGGAGGCAGGTCATAGGGTTAGGGTAGTAGGTAAAGGAGGCAGGTCATAGGGTTAAGGTTAGGAGGTGCAGGAGGCAGGTCATAGGGTTAGGGGGTGCAGAAGGCAGGGTTAGGGTTAGGAGGTGAAGGAGTTAGGTCATAGGTTTAGGGTTAGGAGGTTCAGGATGCAGGTAGCAGGGTTAGGGTTAGTATAAAATTAATTTTATACATCTTATAGCACTTGGCGTGAGATTCCTTCAAATGGCACACATCTCAACCAAAGCGCCATCTGGTGGAAGGCGACATTGCTGCCGGGCTGATTATATAACAATGGTTAGGTTGCAAAACATTTCTGCACAATAGTACATGTAAAGGGCTTATCAGACACCTTCCTGTTACTATGTTTACCCCGTGGGGTTTGTGGTTGTTAGTATTATGGAATCCTCATTTCGGGAACTGAGCGCTTGTAGATTAGTGTCTCATTTCCAAATCTTTCCTCAGAAACAACTTAGGGTTAGGAGGGGCAGGAGGCAAGTCATGGGGTTAGGAGGGTCAGGTCGCAGGGATAGGTGGTGCAGAAGTCAGGTCACAGGGTTAGGGTTAGGGGGTGCAGGAGGCAGGTAACAGGGTTAGGAGGGGCAGGAGGCAAGTAACAGGATTAGGAGGTGCAGGAGGCAGGTCACAGGGTTAGGGTTAGGAGGTGCAGGAGGTAGGTCAAAGGGTTAGGAGGTGCAGGAGGCAGGTCACAGGGTTAGGAGGTGCAGGAGGCAGGTCACAGGGTTAGGGTTAGGAGGTGCAGGAGGCAGGTCATAGGGTTAGGAGGTGCAGGAGGCAGGTCATAGGGTTAGGAGTTGCAGGAGGCAGGTCATAGGGTTAGGAGGTGCAGGAGGCAGGTCATAGGGTTAGGAGGTGCAGGAGGCAGGTCATAGGGTTAGGAGGGGCAGGAGGCAGGTCACAGGGTTAGGAGGTGCAGAAGGCAGGTCTCAGGGTTAGGAGGTGAAGGACTCAGGTCATAGAGTTAGGGTTAGGGGGTGCAGGAGGCAGGTCGCAGGGTTAGGGTTAGGGGGTGCAGGAAGCAGGTCATAGGGTTAGGGTTAGGAGGTGCAGGAGGCAGGTCATAGGGTTAGGAGGTGCAGGAGGCAGGTTGCAGGGTTAGGGTTAGGTGGTGCAGGAGTCAGGTCATAGGGTTAGGGTTAGGAGGTGCAGGAGGCAGGTCATAGAGTTAGGGTAGTAGGTGCAGGAGGCAGGTCGCAGGGTTAGCATTAGGAGGTGCAGGAGGCAGGTCATAGAGTTATGAGGTGCAGGAGGCAGGTTGCAGGGTTAGGGTTAGGTGGTGCAGGAGTCAGGTCATAGGGTTAGGGTTAGGAGGTGCAGGAGGAAGGTCGTAGAGTTAGGGTAGAAGGTACAGAAGGCAGGGTTAGGGTTAGGAGGTGAAGGAGTCAGGTCGCAGGTTTATGGTTTAGTATAAAATTCTTTTTATACATCTTATAGCACTTGGCATGAGATTCCTTCAAGTGGAACACTTTAAATCTCAACCAAAGCGCCATCTGGTGGAAGGCGGCATTGCTGCCGGGCTGATTATATAACAATGGTTAGGTTACAAAACATTTTTGCATAATAGTACATGTAAAGGGCTTATCAGACACCTTCCTGTTACTATGTGTACCCCGTGGGGTTTGTGGTTGTTAGTATTATGGAATCCTTATTTCGGGAACTGAGCGCTTGTAGATTAGTGTCTCATTTCCAAATCTTTCCTCAGAAACAACTTCTTATCACCGCAGCTCAACAAAGAGAATGAACAAAGTGAATTAGAGCTACCAGTCTGCATTTCAACATATGCAACAGTTTTTACACAACTCTCTGGATGAGGCTCACGCACTCTCCCTCCGAGAAATACTTAATCCTTTCCCAGGAACAGCTGGGATTGGGACCACTGACAGTACAGACTTCAGACTCAGGTGCTGGAGGACTACAAGCACCATCATGTCTGGGAGGAGGAGGACTACAAGTCCCATCATGTCTGGGAGGAGGAGGACTACAAGTCCCATCATATCTGGAAGGAGGAAGACTACAAGTCCCATCATGTATGGGACGAGGAGAACTACAAGTCCCATCATGTCTGGAAGGAGGAGGACTACAAGTCCCATCATGTCTGGGTAGCCAAAGGCTGGTACTCCTGGGTCCTATGCTTCCATTCCTGCAGTTTAATTTTCAAGAGGGTTTCTGCTTCAACATTCTATCTCTTGATCTCGATGGCCAATAATTGGTCAGAATCAAGAGGGCAAGTTGCTGATTAAAGGAGATTTGCCAGGAGGATGGTCCCCCCCCCCCCTCTTAGGATGGATACCTCCTGTATGAATGAAGCCACCACCTCCTGTAGCCCACTAGCAAACAACAGTGTGACCCTCATACTTAGGGATCCACTGCATGATTGCAGGAACTCTAGACTTTGAGTGGGGGCATATTCTGAGAGCAGTGTGTCTGTGTGCAAGATCATATGGTGGGCTCTGCTGCTTGAGCAAAAAGAAAAAAAAATGCAGCGCACATAGGGCGCCACTGCAAGAACTGGACATGGGTCTCATTGCACTGACTATTGGGTGTGGCTTAAAGGAACGCAAAGTGCAGGGGTCAGTAGTGACTCAGGGTTCAGGGGTCAGTAGTGACTCAGGGTTCAGGGGTCAGTGACACGGAGTTTGGGGTTCAGTAGTGACACAGGGTCTAGAGGTCAGTAGTGATAGAAAGATCAGGGGTCAGTTGTGATGCAAGGTTCAGGGGTCAGTAATAAGTGATGCAGAGTTCAGTGGTCAGAGACTGCATACATGATACAAGAGATGGTCAGAGACTGCAGACATGATACAAGAGACGGTCAGAGACTGTGGACATGATACAAGAGATGGTCAGAGACTGCAAACATGATACAAGAGATGGTCAGAGACTGCGGACATGATACAAGAGATGGTCAGAGACTGCATACATGATACAAGAGATGGTCAGAGACTGCAAGCATGATACAAGAGCTGGTCAGGGACTGCAGACGTGATACAAGAGATGGTCAGAGACTGCGGACATGATACAAGAGATGGTCACAGACTGCAGACACAATACAAGAGATGGTCAGAGACTGTGGACATGATACAAGAGATGGTCAGAGACTGCGGACATGATACAAGAGATGGTCAGAGACTGCATACATGATACAAGAGATGGTCAGAGACTGCAAGCATGATACAAGAGCTGGTCAGGGACTGCAGACGTGATACAAGAGATGGTCAGAGACTGCGGACATGATACAAGAGATGGTCACAGACTGCAGACACAATACAAGAGATGGTCAGAGACTGTGGACATGATACAAGAGATGGTCAGAGACTGCGGATATGATACAAGAGATGGTCAGAGACTGCGGACATGATACAAGAGATGGTCAGAGACTGCGGACATGATACAAAAGATGGTCAGAGACTGTAGACATGATATAAGAGATGGTCAGAGACTGCGGACAAGATACAAGAGATGGTCAGAGACTGCGGACAAGATACAAGAGATGGTCAGAGACTGCGGACAAGATACAATAGATGGTCAGAGACTGTGGTCATGATACAAAAGATGGTCAGAGACTGTGGACATGATACAAAAGATGGTCAGAGACTGTGGACATGCTGCAGGAGACTGTATATAGCTGTTGTTGGAGACTGGGATCATGCTTCAAGACAGTCATAGACTGGAGACACATTGCAGGAGACTGCTAGAGATCAATGTTACAATGGGGCAATAAGGAAACACAGATTAGTGCCTACAGGGACCCAAGGGTTACACCTAAAGTACCAAATGACATGTTGGGCACCAGGGATCTAGGGTGTGATGTTCAACTAAGGTCCGAGGTGTTCCATCCTAAGGAACTGGCCAGTGGTCTCTGGTGCATCTCCGGGTGTCCACTGGAAAAGAAAAGAGTGGGAGAGCCCTTATAGTGCAATTCAATTGGTTCAAACTGGGTGATTGACTCAAAAAAATGGTTTTGACAATGGGAAAAAGAAAAAAGGGGAAATTACTTACATTTGCTTAGGCTGTGGTCATCCTAGGGGGTGAGAAAATGCAACCTTCCAAGTGGAGAAAAACCTGTCTCGATGCAGCTTGGGGGTGGTCACTTTCGATGCCGTGGAGGTCCTAATCCTAGGTCCTCTGTGGGTATGTAAAAAATCGAGTTCCAACTGAGTCTGCAAAAAAAAGCCGGTTGGTGGTACAGTCGGCAGAGGTGGAGTCATCTAGTTTAAGGAACATTTAATTATTTAATTTCACCAATACATAAATTCAATGTTCATTAAACCAGACAACTCTGACCCATTTTTAGTCTTTGCCGACTAGACCACATGTGGGCTTCTTTGCTGACTCAGTTTGAACTCACCATGTTGGGTAGTAGGTAATCTTTTGTCCAGAGGCGGACATGTGGGAATGAAAGCATGGCCATCCTGGAACTTGTAGCTCCTCAGTGGTATGACCCATCTAGAGGCAAGTTGTGGTATAGTAGTGCACTATTACCTCTTTAGCTCTTCGCATGGCACGTTACAGGTGTGCGTTCAGGGAGACATGTGCTCCTGGTTTACACAGAGCTGCCTGCTGATCTGGGGCCTGTTAGAGCGAAGAACATAAAACACATTTTGTGTCAATGGAAGAACATGTAACTGTCTTAAAACGATTGCAAGATTACACAACGGCCACAATTATCTCCCCACAGAGAGTCGTTCACATGAGTAATGGCTGGCTTGGCAATTAGACCCGACACTCAGAATGTTTTTTTTTGCCACCTTGTAGTTTATTACAAGCTAGATATATCATGGAGATTTGAGGGAGATGAGACAGCAGTTTATGGGGTAATCATAGGGAAATGGCGTACAGTTAGGACAGATCTTAGGGCCGATATTCCTATCCACTCTTTTTCTGCACTCTGCATTGTAGAAGTCATTTGGTGTGGAGATTGCTGTGTTTCACGGAGTATCCTCTGCATGAGGCCGCCATTTGAAGAGATGTTGGTCACATGCCTGCTGCCAGGTTCTCTTGCTCGTGGCTTTTAATTTCTTCTACAATCTATTAATTTGTTTCGAGACTTCAGGGGGCACATTTGCAAAGTACAGCTGTAGGCTGGAGTCAGCTGTATTATTTGTGTCTTGTACTTAAAGTTACTGTTTGGGGATGTAGGGGTTACATTTCTATGGTGTGTCTGGTATTTGGCCTGTGGAGCGCCCCATAGCTGGGATATCTAAGAGGGAGGGTGTTGGTCCAGGAATAGGAAGAGATTGGTCATGGGGCAGAGAGGGGCCACATACATGGGGAGATGTAGGGCTGCACCTAACTGGGGTTACAGTGCCTTGAAAAAGTATTCATACTACAGCTTCCTCTCTAGAAAAAAAGTAACTCTCCTGCACTCAGGTGTTTTGCTCCAAGGAAGAAGATAATATCTTAATCCTTATTGTCAATGCCTGAGGTCTTGCCGCCCTCTCAGGATCATGGGTATCCACAAGTACTTGTTTTCGTTGTCTTACAGCTTCCTTTCTAGCAAAGAGAACAGTGAGCGGCACAGTAGTACCATCACCAAATCTCAATCCAATCTGGTGTCCTCTTGTCAGAGCTGCCTCACTATTGAACGGTGTGGTAACGATAGGGGTGAAGGAAGCAAAGATTAAAAGAATAGTTGAAACAGGAGCAGGGAGATCATTGCACTACAGACTCTCAGGTACAGCTTTCTCTCCAGCAAGAACAGTGAGCTGCACAGTAGTGCCATCACCAAATCTCAATCCAATCTGGTGTCCTCTTGTCAGAGCTGCCTCACTGTTGACTGGTTTGATAGCGATAGACGTGGAAGCAGCAAAAATGTACAGAATATATGAAGCAGAAGCAGGGGGGTCCTTGCACTACAGGCTTTCAGGTACAGCTTCCTCTCCAGCTCCACCAAATCTTCATATGCAATCTGATGTCCTCTTGTTAGATCTGCCTCACTGTTGACTGGTGTGATAACGATAAGGGCTGAGGAAGCAAAGATTTACAGAATAGATGAAGCAGAAGCAGAGGGTCCCTGCACTATAGGCTTTCAGGTAGACCTTCCTCTCCATCTCCACCAAATCTCACACCCAATCTGGTGTCCTCTTGTCAGAGCTGCCTCACTGTTGATCAGTGTAATAACAATAGAGGTGGAAGGAAGCAAAAATTTACAGAATAGATGAAACAGAAGCAGGGAGATCCTTGCACTACAGACTCTCAGGTACAGCTTTCTCTCCAGCAAGGAGAACAGTGAGCTGCAAAGTCGTGCCATCACCAAATCTCATATCCAATCTTGTGTCCTCTTGTCAGAGCTGCCTCACTGTTGACTGGTTTGATAACGATAGAGGTGGAAGCAGCAAAAATATACAGAATAGATTAAGCAGAAGCAGGGGGATCCTTGCACTACAGGCTTTCAGGTACAGCTTCCTCTCCAGCTCCACCAAATCTTCATAAGCAATCTGATGTCCTCTTTTTAGATATGCCTCACTGTTGACCTGTGTGATAACGATGTAGAGGTTGAGGAAGCAAAGATTTACAGAATAGATGAAGCAGAAGCAGGGGGATCCTTGCACTATAGGCTTTCAGGTACAGATTCCTGTCCAGCTCCACCAAATCTCACATTCAATCTGGTGTCCTCTTGTCAGAGCTGTCTCACTGTTGATCAGTGTGAAAACGATAGAGGTGGAAGAAGCAAAGATTTACTGAATAGATGAAGTAGAAGCAGGGTGTTCTCTGCACTACAGGCCCTAAGGTAGAGCTTCCTCTCCAGCTCCAGAAAATCTCACTACAAATCTGGTGAGACCAGCAGTCAGAAGCATCAGAGTCACAGGAAGTGGCCTGGCACAGGAACTGCACTGTTACTTCTTAAAAAGGAATTAGAAGGTAGGTATTCAGGGTATTCCTCAGGCACAATTCATATTTCTAGATGTTCCATATAACAAAGCAAACCTTCACTGATTTCAGGTCCACTTTAAGAAAGTATGGACTTAAGAATGTCTTACAGTCTGGCTCGGGAAGGGTTTTCCCAAAGTAGCACCACTTTTACAGCTTGGTTTTTACGATGCTGTTATTCCATCACCTTTGTGCCTTTCACTCTACTAGGGCAACGCGCTGACAGGAAAACAGAGTGGGACAGGTGTCGAGGGCTCTCTATAGAGGGGGACAGAGGGTCTTCAGCTGTTGTGTATCTCACAGAATCTGCTGGGATCCTCTTTTTATGGTCACGCTGTATACTCCGGCCTTGGGAAGGATGACACTTTCAGATTTCATTAATCTGCTTTTTTCTCAATCGTAGATCAAGCATTTGTCAGCGTCCTTGACACGGGTGATGTCACCTATCTTCTATCCTAAGCATGTCACGAAGCCAACATTTTCCCACACGCTCTTCTAGCTGGATGTCAAGGATTCGTGTCTTTCAGACAACCAGAGGTGGTTCCCACATACTTAGACCTACATCAAGTAAAGCAAACATTTTGCCTTAAATGCAAATTTTGTCTTCGTAAAACACTTAATATTTAGTAGCCTGTATATATATTCCCCTACATCTATACAACGTACATTATTTAAGACAGAGGGTGTCAAACTCAATTTAATTGATGCCGCATCAACATTATACTAATAGTAGTAGTAGTAGTAGTGGACCCCTGAGGATGCACTAGAGCATCAAACACGTTGGGTGAAGCTAAAGAGTGCTCATCCTCCAGGCGCAGTCCATAGGAGGGTTCTGCTACACAGCGGGCCCTAACATAGAGTCCTTGTCACTGAGACGGGTAGACCATACATCAGTGTCAATATTCTCATGGCACTCGTTCAAGAATTAGGCTCAGAATTAGTGGGTGCTGCAGCAAAAGCCAGATGGAGACTGGGGGCATCACAAGTCAATGTAAATCTTTGCCAGTACACCGCGGATCAAAAGGTACCATCCGAAAGTTTTATTGTAGAATGATCACATCACAATGGACAAAGTGCATAGTTTTGGAGTTGCGCAGGTTCCCTTAGTCAATCATGTGATGGGTAGACCTTAAAGCCACCAATCCAACCTTTGAACAGACCCTCCATCACTGGCCACCACCTCCTCTTCAGAACTGGTTGCTTCCACCACCTCTTCTCCTGAACTCATTGCCACCACCGCCTCCTCTCCTGAACTGGTTGCCACCACCGCCTCCTCTCCGGAACTGGTTGCCACCACTGCCCCCTCACCACCACAACCTCCACTCCCAAAATGGTAGCCACCACTGCCTTCTCTCCTGAACTGGTTGCCACCACCGCCTCCTCTCCCGAACTGGTTGCCACCACCGCCTCCTCTCCCAAACTGGTTGCCACCACTGCCTCCTCACCACCACCGTCTCCTCTCCCGAACTGATTACCACCACCACCTCCTCGCCACCACCGCCCCCCTCTCCTGAACCAGTTGCCACCATCCCCTCCTCACCACCACTGTCTTCTCTCCCCAACTGGTTGCCACCACCGTTTTCTCTCCCGAACTAGCTGCTTCTCCATCCTTTTTCTTGTTACTCCCCAGTATCCATAAGATTAACATGAAGGCTTATACTTCATTCCCTATTCCCATACACTGTATGATTTCCCTTTCACTCCGCACTCCCGTTAAATCTGACCAAACGTTTCACTTAACCAGCAACTTGAATGAATGGCATGGTTATACAACTTCTCCAGGTACAGCTGGTTCCAGCAATCACATGGCAGTGCAACAGTTTAATTCAGTGTAGAGCTACCCCCATGAAGGCCACTTAAAGGTACTGTACCCCAGTGGTTGCCCCGACCTTGTAAGTCCTGAAACCCCTGACACCCCGGGTTCAGACATTTTAGCAAAGAAATATTAATGCAGGCACAGAATAATTCACAGTAAACCAGATAACCAGCTAATAGAATTAACAGCAAATGGATAAGAGAAATAAGGTTATTGTTATACTCTTTATATGAAATGAATAAATGACTTGTCAGTAAAATTCCTTGAGGAGCACTAAAACAGCAAACATTAACCGATCAAGGTCTATGGCTGCCGGTCAGAAAAGTGTAGAAGAATGACCAATGTGGAGTCAGACTACTCCTTTAACCTCCTGACGCCACAGCCCCTTTAACACAAACACTTTGGGGCTCATGTACACACAGACTAGGTTGACCACTGGCCACGGGAAAACGGGAAATGCTGCAAAATCGCAACGGCGTTTTGCGGCCGGTCAAAACGTTCCTATCCTGAATGCAATTTTTCCGCATTCAGGAGAGAAAGGTTGAATCTCCTCTAATCCTGTCCCTTGTTGGGGGGGGGGGGGGGGGCAAGGGGGCCCTTTCGTTGATGCAAGTGTCTTGAATCTTCAGCTAGCTCAAATGGAGGGGCCCAAAATATTTGAGAGATAGTGACATTCAGCAGTACAATATGTGTTGTAGATATCTCCTTTTAGAGCTCTATGAGGAAGGCAGAGTAAAAGTGTCTACATGCAGTGTCCTTGGGTGCAAAGAGGGTGGGCAGATGCCCGCTCACCAGTCCAAGCGAAACCAAGCTCAGGAGGGATGGTGTGAAGATCCTGCAGATGCTGTACTCAGGGACGATGCTTAACCGCACTCTCCTCGAGGCTGTAGCTCGGCTGGATCTGCGATGCAGGTGATGTGGGTGACTTTCCAGCTGCCACCCAATGACCGGACCCTGCCCCCTACACATGCTCTCCCCTGCCACCTAGGCCGCAGCGCACCCGCGCTCTCCCCAACCATCTGGATCACTGCTCCCAGATGAAGGCAGTGCTCCTGACTCCACCCCAACACAGGCTATTTATCACCTCTCCCAGCATTCTGTTCTCTTCCTCCAGCCGGCTGGGACTTGTAGTCCACAACATTCCAGGTTCAATGTAGATTTGAGCTCTTTGGACTACATGTCCCAAGATCCTCCACTCATCACTCACTCTGCTTTCAGGACGTGACAAGGCAGATCCCAGGCTGAGCACTAGAGGGAACAGTGTCACTGTGCCAGATGCTGTAAAGTGTCCTCTGATAACACAGGCAATTTAGCCAGCTCCTGGCTACATCAGTAAACAGCATTCCTCATTAACACATGGCAGGGTATTTAGGGCTATGCTGTGGTGTTTCATACCTCTAGCTTGTAGCAGTTCCTCCCCAAAGGTAATGTAGCTCCTAATAGTACTGCTCAGGGGTCCTGTCAAGGGGTGCAGTGCCTTGAAAAAGTATTCATACCCCTTGAAATTCCCCACATTTTCTCATGTTACAACCAAAATTGTAAATGTATTTTATTGGGATTTTATGTGATAGACCAACACAAAGTGTCACATAATTGTGAAGTGGAAGGAAAATGATAAATGATACAAATAAATATGTGAAAAGTGTGGGGGGGGGGCATTTTTATGGAGTCCCCCCCCCCACTTTGCACATCTAGAGAGGGACATTTCTGCCCATTCTTCTTTGTAAAATATCTCAAGCTCTGTCAGATTCGATGGAGAGCGTCTGTGAACAGTAATTTTCAAGTCTTGCCACAGATTATGGGAGATTGTTTGTAGAATTTTGAAGAAAATAATGAATTTAATCAATTTTGGGATACGGCTGTAACATAACAAAATGTGGAAAAAGTGAAACGCTGTGAATACTTTCCGGATGTACTGTATACCCCTGCACCCTACCCCTGTCCTCTCTCCTGCCAGTGATGACCCCTGTACTCTCTCCTGCCAGCGATGACCCCTGTCCTCTCTCCTGCCAGCGATGACCCCTGTCCTCTCTCCTGCCAGCGATGACCCCTGTCCTCTCTCCTGCCAGCGATGACCACTGTCTTCTCTCCTGCCAGGGACGACCCCTATGCTCTCTCCTGCCAGGGATGACCCCTGTCCTCTCTCCTGCCTGCAGTGACTCCTGTCCTCTCTTCTGCCAGCAGTAACCACTATCCTCTCTCCTGCCAGAAGTGACCCCTGCCCTCTCTCCTGCCAGCAGTGACCCCTATCTTCTCTACTGCCAGTGATGACTCCTATCCTCTCTCCTACCTGTGGTGACCCCTGTCCTTTCTCCTGCCAGCGGTGACCCCTGTTCTCCCCTGCCTGTGGTGACCCCTGTCCTCTCTCCTGCCAGCACTGACCCCTGTCTTCTCTCCTGCCAGCAGTGACCCCTGTCCTCTATTCCTTCCAGCAGGGACCTCTGTCCTCTCTCCTGCCAGCAGTGACCCCCGTCTTCTCTCCTGTCTGCAGTGACCCCTGTCCTCTCTCCTGCCAGCAGTGAATTCTGTCCTCTCTCCTGCCTGTGGTGACCCCTATCCTTTCTTCTGCCAGTGGTGACCCCTGTCCTCTCTCCTGCCAGCAATGCCCCCTGTCCTCTCTCCTGCCAGCAATGACCCCTGTCCTCTATTCCTGCCAGCAGTGACCCCTGTCTTCTCTCCTGTCTACAGTGACCCCTGTCCTCTCTCCTGCCAGCAGTGACCCCTGTCTTCTCTCCTGTCTGCAGTGACCCCTGTCCTCTCTTCTGCCAGCAGTGACTCCTGTCTTCTCTCCTGTCTTCAGTGACCCCTGTCCTCTCTTCTGCCAGCAGTGACCCCTCTCTTCTCTCCTGTCTACAGTGACCCCTGTCCTCTCTCCTGCCAGCAGTGACCCCTGTCTTCTCTCCTGTCTTCAGTGACCCCTGTCCTCTCTTCTGCCAGCAGTGACTCCTGTCTTCTCTCCTGTCTTCAGTGACCCCTGTCCTCTCTTCTGCCAGCAGTGACTCCTGTCTTCTCTCCTGTCTTCAGTGACCCTTGTCCTCTCTCCTGCCAGCAGTGACCCCTGTCTTCTCTCCTGTCTTCAGTGACCCCTGTCCTCTCTCCTGCCAGCAGTGATCCCTGTCTTCTCTCCTGTCTTCAGTGACCCCTGTCCTCTCTCCTGCCTGTAGTGGCCCCTGTCCTCTCTCCTGCCTGTGGTGACCCCTGTCCTCTCTCTTGTCTATGGTGACCCCTGTCTTCTTTCCTGCCTGTGGTGACCCCTGTCTTCTCTCCTGCCTGTTGTGACCTCTGTCCTCTCTCCTGCCTGTGGTGACCTCTGTCCTCTCTCCTGCCTGTGGTGACCCCTGTCCTCTCTCCTGCCTGTGGTGACCCCTGTCCTCTCTCCTGCCTGTGGTGACCCCTGTCCTCTCTCCTGCCTGTGGTGACCCCTGTCCTCTCTCCTGCCAGCGGTGACCTCTGTCCTCTCTCCTGCCTGTGGTGACCCCTGTCCTCTCTCCTGCCTGTGGTGACCTCTGTCATCTCTCCTGCCTGTGGTGACCCCTGTCCTCTCTCCTGCCTGTGGTGACCCCTGTCCTCTCTCCTGCCAGCGGTGACCTCTGTCATCTCTCCTGCCTGTGGTGACCCCTGTCCTCTCTCCTGCCTGTGGTGACCCCTGTCCTCTCTCCTGCCTCCTCTCTTCATGTCCTATAATGTGTGCTCAGCCTCCACTCTTCATGTATGTTGCTCATTAAGTAAATGTAAACACTTTCGCTTAGCTTCATCTTGCTCAGAAAACTTTTTTTTTTTTTGGCCGAATTAGCGGAGGAGTCACAAGACTCTAATCTGATTAAGTCTTTTCTTCCAGGCTGACCTTTCCTCGGTCACATCGGAGGAGGTGGTGGAGAATCTCTCTCTCCGGAGCCGGGGTGCTGAATATCTTTTTAAAGCTTAGAAGGAACTATAGATTTTAAGGAAAATAGATTTCAGGAAAGATAGATTTTAGGAGAACACGACAAGAAAATGATAAAAAAAAGTGTCAAAAATGTCCTCATAATGCAATTGGCTCTCCGGATGTTTTAATTTAGGATTGTGGTTATTACTTGTCCATGTTTTATAGAATGAGCCTGTATGGAAGATTTGTGTTCAGCGTGGAAGCTGTTATCTGTAAATTAAATTTGGGAAAGATGTAGCACCCTCCTAGACACTGTAGACGTTCGGTAAATTTAGTTCCTTAGCTCTCCTGTAATCATTGGAGCTGCTTGTGATTGCTCTGGTCTACTCTGAGTTTCACTGGTTGTGGGTTTGATTTCTTCCCCCTGCCTTCTGGATGTTTCTGAAATCTAGTGGGCTGGGAGAGTCAAATCGAGTCTGAATATTTATGTGGCCCCTGTAAATCCCTGGAGGAGGGTACCCAGAAGGTGGCTGAGAGGGAGCAAAAATAGGTGGAGGCTTGGAGCAAGGGGGGGGTCTTGTCCAGGAGGAGAAGGGCAGTCCAGCCATGCTTCTTTATTTGCTAATCAAGGTCTCTGCTGTGCTAGCTGGTGAGGGGGACATGGTGGTGTGATGTGGTTAGCACTTCAATCATCCCGAAACCATGGTTGATATGGCGTCAGGATGACTGAAGCACATTTCTTCTATTATTACATTCTAATATACAATAAAATAGTTCAACTCACCATAATGCAAAATCCATTGGAGCCCTCAGCTTGTTGTCTTGCCACCAGATCGGGTGTCGCTTGCCACTATAGCCTGCCACCAGATGAAGCCTGCTACTACAGCTACCAGATCCAGCCTATCACCAGATACAGCATGCCACTAGCCTGCCACCAGATGCAGCCTGCTTCCACAGCCACCAGATGCAGCGTTTTTACTAGCCTGTCACCACAGCCACCAGATGCAGCCTGTCATTAGCCTGCCACCACAGCCACCAGATGCAGCCTGTCATTAGCCTGCCACCACAGCCACCAGATGCAGCCTGTCACTCACCTGCCACCACAGCCACCAGATGCAGCCTGTCACTAGCCTGCCACCACAACCACCAGATGCAGCAAGTCACAAGCCTGCCACCACAGCCACCAGATGCAGCCTATCACTAGCCTGCCACCACAGCCACTAGATGCAGCCTGTCACTAGCCTGCCACCACAGCCACCAGATGCAGAGTGTCACTAGACTGCCACCGCAACCACCAGATGCAGCCTGCACTAGCCTGCCACCCTAAACACCTGATGCAGCGTGTCACTAGCCTGTCACCACAGCCACCAGATGCAGCGTGTCACTAGCCTGCCACCACAGCCACCAGATGCAACCTGCACTAGCCTGCCACCACAGCGCCAGGAGGGGCGGCTGCGCTAGCCCAATGGACTATTGCAGGGAAGGGGGAGCCCTGACACCCTAACCCTAAGGGAAGGGGGGTGCAGTTTGGCATCTTTGTCCTGGGCACTGGATGACTTTGTCCCAGCACTGCCCTAGACTAATCATTGAGCCAGAGGAGTGACTGCGACCGTGTGCCTAGCTGTTAGCGCATTCATTGGAGAAAGAACGTTGGGATCAAACCTGCGGGCCTATTTGGGGGTGAGCGCTACCAAGAATTGAACATTGCAGATTGAAAGGTGGAAGGCCTCTGTAATAAATATTTTTTTTTAAACGAACATCACATCACCCAGAGCATATTCATTATAGTAGGGTTATGCTGCCACCTTCAGATGATTGGAAATCCTCTCTCAGGCATAACCCCTCCCTGTTAGGCATTGTTGCAGGTTAGTTTGTTTGCTAGTGTCCTGGCTCCGCTCAGATCTGTGCGACCTGCAATCTGTGTGCAGACTGCCCTACTCACAGAAATGGGAGGTAAGAAATCCCAGAACCTTATTCCAAGAAAACAGATAGTCATTGGTGGGACATTAATGTGTTACTAAACCCAGGAGCCTGCATTCACTATATCTGGTCCCCCCAGGAGCCTGCATTCACTATATCTGGTCTCCCCAGGAGCCTGCATTCACTATATCTGGTCTCCCCAGGAGCCTGCATTCACTATATCTGGTCCCCCCATGACTCTGCATTCACTATATCTGCTCCCACCCCAGGACTCTGCATTCACTATATCTGATCTCCTCAGGAGCCTGCATTCACTATATCTGGTCTCCCCAGGAGCCTGCATTCACTATATCTGGTCCCCCCATGACTCTGCATTCACTATATCTGCTCCCACCCCAGGACTCTGCATTCACTATATCTGATCTCCTCAGGAGCCTGCATTCACTATATCTGGTCTCCCCAGGAGCCTGCAGTCACTATATCTGGTCCCCCCAGGACTCTGCATTCACTATATCTGATCTCCCCAGGAGCCTGCATTCACTATATCTGATCTCCCCAGGAGCCTGCATTCACTATATCTGATCTCCCCAGGAGCCTGCATTCACTATATCTGGTCCCCCCAGGAGCCTGCATTCACTTTATTTGGTCTCCCCAGGAGCCTGCATTCACTATATCTGATCTCCCCAGGACCCAGCATTCACTATATCTGATCTCCCCAGGAGCCTGCATTCACTATATCTGATCTCCCCAGGAGCCTGCATTCACTATATCTGGTCCCCCCAGGAGCCTGCATTCACTATATCTGGTCTCCCCAGGAGCCTGCATTCACTATATCTGGTCCCCCCATGACTCTGCATTCACTATATCTGCTCCCACCCTAGGAGCCTGCATTCACTATATCTGATCTGCCCAGGAGCCTGCATTCACTATATCTGGTCTCCCCAGGAGCCTGCAGTCACTATATCTGGTCCCCCCAGGACTCTGCATTCACTATATCTGGTCTCCCCAGGAGCCTGCACTCACTATATCTGATCTCCCATGGAGCCTGCATTCACTATATCTGATCTCCCCAGGAGCCTGCATTCACTATATCTGATCTCCCCAGGACTCTGCATTCACTATATCTGGTCCCCCCAGGACTCTGCATTCACTATATCTGATCTCCCCTGGACTCTGCATTCACTATATCTGGTCCCCCAAGGACTCTGCATTCACTATATCTGGTCCCCCACAGTAAACAGAACATGGAATGCAATTACTTTAGTAAATATAACTGTTAAATACCTTTTCTCACCAGCAGTATATAGCAGTCTTGTGACTTCAATCTCTGTCTGGTTAAAGCTTGTAGGAGTTTCATTCTCCTCTGACAGTCCGGTGAGGCTGCAGGACCCCTGACCCTCTGCCTAGACAGTGCTGATTCGCCCTGTGCTGATCACATGCACCCTCCCAAGAAGAAAAAAACCTTACTAGCCATACACACCAAACTGAGCATGGGCAGAGTGCCCCCAAGGCTGGATTGGAGACAGTGGAAGAAGGGAAGGATCAGATAAGACAGGATCAAACAGCCTTTTTACACAATGCAGAGGATTAACCCCTTAGGATCCACAGTGAGTATAACAAGTGCGCTTTACTACATATACACACTGATTTTACTGTTGTAGGTTTAGTAACACTTTAAATATACCTCTGTGGATAAATACATAAAGAAATGCAAATAAAAGCCAAAAGTCTTTATTAAACACAATGGGACATACATTATCCCTAAAACTTCATACATATACAAAGAATAATAAAAACACCACTGTTAGGTGTTATACATGATGGTGGTATGGAAATATATGCAGTCTACTCGTTTCGAGGAAAACACCGCTTCCTCAGGACCTTATCTGCCTTTACATGGATTCTGATATTTGTGCTCAAAAATAAACCAAATAGATATAAACATATCAGGATCAAAATTACAAATACAATCAAAAATTAAGACAAAAAAAGAAGAAGGGCAAAAACAGGGAGAGAAGTCCCCAATCTCACCGCACCAAGCCGCATGGTGCTGCCGGACCTTGCAGTTTACCAATGTACCCATTAGATACCCATTTTTAGAAGTTGATAATGGTCTTCATATTTACTACTTTTCTCAGTGGCATCCAAAGTATTGATGAGCTGTGCAGTTATTTTTCTAAAATATCAAACTCCGCTGACTACCTGCTCACCAATATGTAATGCCTGCTGCGGGGCTGCTGTGCTCCATGCAAATCCTCAGCACAATATCAGAATGGGGGGGGGGGGGAAATCTTACATTGTCTATATTTCTGCCCAAAATGGAAAAAAACGTGAGTTCGCTTTTTTTCAAGATAAGAAAAATGTGTCCTCCGCAGGACCCCGGCAGTTCTATGCTGTATAGAAGAAACACCAAGCCACATGTTTCAGTGCCACCCAGGAGCCTTTGTCATAAATAACACCCATTTACGGCACGGTCCCTCAGGTGCACTTGACCGGTTACTCTATAGCCAGAGGCCAGATGATGGAACGGGAGCATCTCATGTGGGTTTTGTTAAAGGTGTGAAATCAGGATGTTGGACGGCGTCATCTTTCATGATCCTTAGAGTCTTGTCTCTGCAGCGATGCCTGAACGAGGCTTCACACACGCAAAACTGAGGCCAGAAAAGCCCAAGGAAGGTGGATCCGAGGCATCGCGATCAATGGTGGAGAAAAGAAGAGGACCTTCTTATTTCACCAGCATCATGTCCCATTCGACTGTTCTAGTGCAGGATATAAGCTGTAATTGCTTAAAAAATGTTAGCTGGAGATCAGCTTCAATTTGTTGGTCAAATCTATCTAAAGTTATCCAAAATTAGTGTATCTAAATCTGCTAGTCTAGCCAGTGCTGCTGTCCAAGAGTGGCCCCACTGCCCTTTCTTTCCAGAGTGGGGACACCATAAAGCCAGCTATAGATGAAATGAATCTCGTCCGGTTCAGCAGAGAGCAGCCAAGATTCGATTCATCTATGGGTAGGCTGGTTATACCGAAGTTGGTCCATTAATTGACTTCACTATAACCAGTCAGTCTTTTTACCTATGATCACTGCCAGAAGCTGTAGCCCCCAGCAGTGAGGACTGTGTTCTGCCGGGAAGGCTCCCTACCAGAAGAGAAAACAATAGCTCTGCAGGAGGGAATCCCTCATTAACAATGACTGTGTTGATGGGGGAATCAAGCAATTCCTATATGGGTTGCTTACGACAGGAAGTTTGTTACTGTTATGATCGCAAATAAAGGAAAAAAGCCTCAAAAAAAGATAACGGATGCAGCAGCAACATCTAAAGATTGGTATGCTTGTGGGCAGGGGTCAGTTTTTTTTGCCTGTTAGTCCTGCCCCTGGGAGTGTCATGGGGAGAGTTGACCCCATTATACTGTATATAGTCTACTACAATTAAAGTGTGCTAGATGTATGAAAGTGGGTCTCTTCTGGAGGCTTTGTAGACCTGCAAAGAACCAGATACTTGCCCCTCTGGGGTAGACTTTGGCACGGCTGAAAGGGGCTTTATTGGATTAGCCATCTGTGGAAGGAATGGAGATGGAAAGACTGGGTTGCATTGGAGATAGAGATGGAAACACTGAGTTCCACAAGGTATTGGCAAGAACAGGAAAAATGTTGATTATATATTGTGTTAACATGTTGATTCACTTCAGTTCAAGTGAAGCATCTAAAAAATCTGTATGTACTGAACAAGCCTATGGTAAGGAAAATGTGGAAACCTAAGATGGTGGAGTTCCTCCATAAAGAAGGAATGGGTACCCTATTTCAATCCTGTGCAGATGGTTGTTGGGAGGAGCCCTTGGGAACCTAATATCGTGGAGTTCCCCCATAATGGAGGGATGGGAACCCTACCTTAGTCTTGTTCAGATGGTTGCTGGGAAGGAGCCCTTGGGAACCTAAGATGGTGAAGTTGCTCCATAATGAAGGGATGGGACCCCTATCTATGTCTTGTGCTGGTGGGTGCTATGAGATGCTTTGGCAACATAAGATGGGGGAGTTGCTCCACAATGAAGAGATGGGAACCCTACCTCAGTCCTCTGTAGAAAGTTGCTGGGAGGAGCCCTTGGGAACCTAATTTGGTGAAGTTCCTCCACAATCAAGGAATGTGTACGTTATCGCAATCCTGTGCAGGCGGTTGCTGGGAGGAGCCCTTGGGAAGCTAAGATGGTGGAGTTCCTCCATAATGAAGAGTTGGAACCCTATCTCAATCATATGTAGATGGTTGCTGGGAGGAGGCCTTGGGAATCTAAGATGGTGGAGTTCCTCCATAATGAAGGAATGGGAACCCTATCTCAATCCTGTGCAGACGGTTGCTGGGAGATGTCCTGGTAACCTACAATGGTGGAGTTGCTTGATAATGAAGGGGATGGAAACCTTACCTCAATCTTGTGCAGATGGTTGCTGGGAGGAGCCCTTGGGAACCAAAGATAATGGAGTTGCTCCATAATGAAGGAATGGTAACTTTACCTCAAAGTTGTGCAGACAGTTGCTGGGAAGAGCCCTTGGGAACCTAAGATAGTTAAGTTGCTCTATAATAAAGGGATGGGAGTCCTATCTATGTCTTGTGCATAGGGTTCCTTGGAGATGCCCTTGGGAACCTAAGATAGTGGATTTGCTCCATAACGAAGGGATGGGTACCCTATCTCAATCTTGTGCAGATGGTTGTTGGGAGGAGCCCTTGGGGTCCTAAGGTGGTGGAGCTGCTCCATAATGAAGGGATGGGAAGCCTATCTCAATCTTGTGCAGATGCTTGCTGGGAGATATGCTTGGTAACCTAAGATGGTGGAGTTGCTCCATAATGAAGGGATGGGAACCTTATCTCAATCTTGTGCAGACGGTTGCTGGGAGGAGCCCTTGGGAACCTAAGATGGCGGAGTTGCTCCATAATAAAGGGATGGTAACCTTACCTCAATCTTGTGCAGAAGGTTGTAGGGAGGAGCCCTTGGGAATCTAAGATGGTGGAGTTGCCCCTTCATGAAGGGATGGGAACCTTATCTCAAGCCTGTGCTGATGGCTGCTGGGAGGAGCCCTTGGGAACCTAATATGGTGGAGTTTTTCTATAATGAAGGAATGTGTACCCTATCTCAATCTCATGAAGAAGGTTGCTGGGAGGAGCCCTTGGGAACCTAATATGGTGGAGCTGCTCCAAAATAAAAGGATGGGAACCTTATCTCAAGCCTGTGCTGATGGCTGCTGGGAAGAGCCCTTGGAACCTAATATGGTGGATTTCCTCCATAATGAAGGATGGGTACCGTATCTCAATCTTGTGCAGAAGGTTGCTGGGAGGAGTCCTTAGGAAACTAATTTAGTGGAGTTGATCCATAATGAAGAGATGAGAAGCCTATCTGAATCTTGTGCAGATGTTTGCTGGAAGATGCCCTTGGGAATTTAGGATGGCGAAGCAGCTCCATAATGAAGGAATGAGAACCCTATCTCAATGCTTTGCAGACAGTTGCTTGGAGGAGCCCTTGGAAACGTAAGACGGTGGAGTTGCTCCATAATGAAGGGAGGGGTACCTTATCTCAATCATATGCTGATAGTTGCTCGTAGGAGCCCTTGGCCAGCTTGGCAGGAGCTGGCAGGTAATGGGGGTTGCCTACAAGCTGCACTATGTTACATTTTTGTTTTTGGGTTTAGACCTAAATTTACTTATATTTACTTTTATTACACTTAAATTTTATCATATCATTGTTTTGGTTTGGTAAGTTAACCCAGGAACAGGCACATTGGGGACATTGTGATGGATTAAAGGTACGTGGTGAGGGAGCGAAATGGATCCCGAATATTAGGCTGATGAACCCGATGACAACCCCCCGTTATGTTCTAGAAAGGAAAGCCATGATAAAATTGTTGCCTAATAATAGCCACAAACGACTTTACTTGAAAAACCGGCTAGGAAGAACGCTCGGCCATGTTGGACTAGAGCAGGTCTGCTGCGCCCAATTAAGACCAGCTGAAATTGAAAGATTGTGATTGTATTTTTGGCTTTAAAATGACCACAAGGGATCCTCTGGGTCGCTTAGAAGTTTAATTAGCATGCTGCCCGTGAAACAGACCGCCGTTGTTCTCCAGTGGGCAGGGAGCTTGAGTGGCAGCAAGCTGAACACGTGAAGCCCGAGGACCCTCATAGACGTCTCCGAACAAGGAGGACGAAATTGAATTCCTGACAATGAAGAGCTCCCTTCCAACCGCCCCTTCCAGCCATGAACGCACGCCGCGCGTTTCCAGGCCCCGTTAATTGCACTGTGTGTAAAACATAAAGAGGGGGTGTCAATTGTCTTGCTTTTTATTTTTAATCTGTCTTGTTAAATTCGCCGAGTTCTGCTTATTAAATATTTAGACATAAAAGGAGCAGGAGGAAAACAAGCCGCTCCGCGCGGGCTAATTACCGAGCAATAAAAGCCGAACCCGAGATTGTCCTGCCCGCGGAATTTATTTTCTTCATAATCCGCCTTCTTCCTAAACAGTTTGCTCGCAATTTAGAATGTTGTTCCCGGGACTTGTAGGTCTCATTTGCATGACAAGTTTTGTTGTAATTGTGGAACAACATAGACATGGTGGATTAGTATGTCGGCTCTAATGCTGCACATGGGTGCATTAAAGGGGTCTTCACCTCACACTGCTGGCCATACACCATATAGACCTTCCAACGAACGCAATTCATACGAAAAAAAAAAAATTGTGATTTCCAGGACTGGACGAACGTCTTTCAAAAATGTTGCTTGTTCAACCAGTTTGTCTCTTCAGCAATTTTTTTTTTCATTTTTTGCAGAAATGTAAAATGACTTAATATGGTTTTAACCACTTGCCCTCTGGAAGATGTGCCCCCTGCGTGACCAGGCCATTTTTTGCACATATGTAAAAAAAAAAATCGTACATTTTGGCCGCCCCCCCCCCAAAAAAAATATACCACCAGCCGCCACTGCGTCCCCCCCGCCGGCGCTCCTGGCCCCTCCCTCCTGCCCCCCATGCAAGCAACTTGCTGTTGGGGCACCTAAGCAGGCTCACTCCTGGGCCACTGCTCTGTGTGTCCATTCACACACCCCTGCTCCCCCTCTCTCTCTCTTGCTGGATCGCAGTGGGGCTCAGGCAGGTGCGGAGTGACCATTGAGCCACTCGGGCACTGCCTGAGGGCCCTGGGCCACTAGGGGGCCCCATCAGGGTTGCCAGCCTCAGTAAAACCAGAGACAGTATGTATAAATCTGTGTTTTTTTTACATCTGTCTGTGTATACTGTGTGTACATGTATGTGTATACTGTGTGATTGTATACTGTGTGTGTGTATACTGTGTGTACATGTATGTGTATACTGTGTGATTGTATACTGTGTGTGTGTATAATGTGTGGCCCTATAATCTCTGATTGCCTGGGGGGCCCATAATCTCCTATTGCCCGGGGGCCCCATGAGTTATCAGTCCGCCCCTGGTAAGTATTAGGGGGTAAAAACCTTGGAGCCTTTAGTACCACTTTAACCCCCCCCCCCCCCCAGAACATTCTATTACTTCTGTAAGCAAAGACCCTGTAGAATAAAAAGACAATAGCTGCTAATTTTTTTTTATGTCACATTATATTTCTGCATTGTTTACTGTATTATACACATTTTCAAGAAAAAAGAATATAGTAAAATGAATTTTAGTGCAAACAAACACAATATAATACCTATTTTTTTTTTTTTGGTAAAATATAAAAGATTTGGTTGTGTCAAGTAAATAGATACCAAACATGTCATGTCTTAAAATTGCGTGCGTCCGTGATATCACAAAAAAAAACAAAAAACGACAGTACCCAAAAAATCTTCACTTTAAAAGCCTTTACAGGTCATCAGTTTAGAGTTACCCAGGAGCTCTTGTGACTTGTGCTAGAACTGTTGCTCCCACCCTGATGTTGGCGGTGATATGGTACATATGGGGCGCGACCGCAGTTTACATACACAAGCGCACCCTTCGCCTGCATTTGCACATGTGTGCAGGGCAACGGGGGTTACGGTAATTTTTTTTTATACATTTTATTACATTTTTTTTGTTCGTTTTTTTTTTTTTTTTTTTTTTACTTGATTGCCATCACAAGGGGTTAATAAACCCCTATGTGATAACATTGGGCAGGTGACAGGTGACCCCGATGTCTCCCCTGCCTTCTACGCACAGTTAGGCTCGTTTAGATGTGTCCCCCTAGCTGTACTGTCCAGGAAATGGTGGATCTGAAACCGGAAGTGGCGAAATTATCGCCTCCGGTTTCTTGGTTTACATGTGAGATTGAGGCTCTGACATCATTCTCCATCCTGAAGCCGGCGGTCCTGACTCCTGGGCTCCCGGTAAGAGAGCTCGGGAACTCAGGGGAGGGGGCAGGGTGGTGGGGGCATGCAGCGCCTGCTCTGTAAAAGGGATCAGCAGCTACAAAGCATACTGGCGTAATTTGCGCAAGGTGCATGGACACATAAATACACTGATAAATATTTTATATAAAAATTTGTTACAAAGTGTTATTTAATTACAAAAAAAATTAGATTAAAAACATACTGTACAGTCATATAATGTCCTTCATGATGCATGTTATTCAACATGTTTCGCCTTTTTTTCAGGCTTCTTCAGGAAAATGCGTGGTGATAATACTGGCAAAATAAACAGAAATAAATGTGTGACACTAAAGGCTGCGTCCACCTATCCACATGTATAGTAAACAAATGATGTGGATAGAACAATGTTTGTGTGATATTGTTTTGATTTATTTCTGTTTATTTTGCCAATAGTGTCACCACGCATTTTCCTGAAGAAGCCTGAATAGGCGAAACATGTTGAATAACAACTACTGACATATAATCACACACATAGGTTGGACTTGATGGACTTGTGTCTTTTTTCAACCTCACCTTCTATGTAACTATGTAACATGCGTGATGAATGACATTTTATGACTGTACAGTATGCTTTTAATCTAAATTTGTTTGTGATTAAATACAATTTTGTAACAAATTTTTATATAAAATATTTCTCTGAGTATTTATGTGTCCATGCATCTGAAAAGTCCTATACCCCCCACCCCCATTAAACTCCAGTTCTTTATAAAGGGATGTTGGTGCTTCTGATTTTGTGTAAACTGGTCTTGTCCTTGCAATTTTCATGCATGGAATTTCAGCCTAATCCCTAGAACAAGTTAATGCTCTAGCCAATAGAATGAAATTACATGCAAAAATGCACACAAATGCACGTACATACATGTGTCTACATGTGTAAATACATCAACATCACAGGAGGGCGCTATTTCTCTGAGTCAAACCCCCATCACATGCATTTTCTCTGCCCTGATGCAGTAGCTCTGACCTTTGAGAGCTCAGTTCTGTGATGGTGGGGGGTGAACAGTAACAGCTGGGAGTCTCTTAACAACATCCTTAGCAACGTCCTAGGAGTTTTTCAGTCATTCTTCAGAGGGACTAGTGAGAGACCTGGAGCTCGGTGTTGAAGAACTACAAGAGGCAGTTGTAGTGGAGCTGAAAGAACTGTTATGTTTGAGTTAGGAGCTGTTAAAGGACTGTTGCCATAGGAGACAGCATTCCTGCATGTGTAGAAGTGGCGCCTTGCTGGGGCCTTTCCCTGCATGGCTGTCCTCCTATTGAAGTCTCCGAGTCTGCCAATTGAATCTATAACTACTGAAGGGTGTCCTGGCCCTAACACTCTTTCCCTCAAAAATACAAAAAGGACTGTGAAAAGAAATGAAACCTCTTTTACATCCAAGAAGTGTCTGGCGCCCAATGACTTTCACCATCTTTGCACCCACTGTGCCTCACAACCCACTACATGTTGAAGGATGTCAGTTATCTTTGGCCTTGGAGGTCCTCATTAGACTGAGCAATGCCAGAGACCATGCTTCACGTTCTTTCTTTCTTCTCTCTCTCCCCCCCCTCTCTCTCTTCTCTCTCTCTCTTTTCTCTCTCTTCTCTCTCTCTCTTCTCACTTCTCTCTCCTCTCTCTTCTCTATATTTGCTCTCTCTCTTCTCTCTCTTTTCTCTCTCTTCTCTCTTCTCTCTCTCTCTCTCTTCTCTCTCTTCTCTATATTTGCTCTCTCTCTTCTCTCTCTTTTCTCTCTCTCTCTCTCTTCTCTCTCTCTCTCTCTTCTCTCTCTCTCTCTCTCTCTTCTTTCTCTCTCTTCTCTCTCCTCTCTCTTCTCTATCTTTGCTCTCTCTCTTCTCTATATTTGCTCTCTCTCTTCTCTCTCTCTTCTCTCTCTTCTCTCTCTTCTCTCTCCTCTCTCTTCTCTATATTTGCTCTCTCTCTTCTCTCTCTTTTCTCTCTCTTCTCTCTTCTCTCTCTCTTCTCTCTTCTCTCTCTCTTCTCTCTCCTCTCTATCTTTGCTCTCTCTCTCTTCTCTCTCTCTTCTCTCTCCTCTCTCTTCTCTATCTTTGCTCTCTCTCTCTCTTTTCTCTCTCTTCTCTCTCTCCTCTCTCTCCTCTCTTTTCTTCTCTCTCTATAAGGCCAGCCACAGAAAGATCAAAATTTGGTCGTTTCAGCAGGACTGGTCAAATTTTAAACCAATTATGGGCAGGCTGGTTGCACTGAAGTCGATTTCTGTTGGCGACTATAGCCGCCAGCAGTGATCATTGTATTCTGACGGTCTGGAAACCTTCTGCTGTCAGAATACAATCAGCGGGAGGGATTCCCCCATCCACATTAACTCTGATGATGGGGGAATCAAGTGATTTTCTTTCCTTCTACTTGTGGTGGAAGAAAAGAAAATTGTATAATCTATGGGTGGCTTAATAGTGTTGTGTGTCTGTATATATATATATATATATATATATATATACCGTATTTATCGGCGTATAACACGCGCCGGCGTATAACACGCACCCCAAGTTTAGGAGAGAATTTTAAGGAAAAAAACTTTTAGGAGGGAAGTTTAAGGAAAAGAAACTTACATTAAAATGCCCATCAATGCAGCCTCATCAGTGTTCATCTGCAGCCTTTTCAGTGTCATTGCAGCCTTTTCAGTGTCAGTGCAGCCTTGTCAGTGCAGCTTTGCCCCAGTGCAGCCTTGTCAGTGCAGCTTTGCCCCAGTGCAGCCTTGTCAATGCAGCCTTGTCCCCAGTGCAGCCTTGTCAGTGCAGCCTTGTCCCCAGTGCAGCCTTGTCAATGCAGCCTTGTCCCCAGTGCAGCCTTATCAATGCAGCCTTGTCCCCAGTGCAGCCTTGTCCCTGCAGCCTTGTCCCCAGTGCAGCCTAGTGTCCATGCCTCCTGCCGCTGCCGCCGCCGCCATACGCATAGAAGTAGTTTTAAATATGGCGCCGCGGAGTTCGGAGAGACTCGGCGCCGGCGGAAGTGAACGAACGCCGCCGAGATACACATAGCCGAGGGTTCTCGGCTCTTTCCGGCGCCGCTCACAGTCCCGCCCAGTCCCGCCCTATGATGGACATAACACAGGTCCAATGGCGGGACTGGGCGTGACAGTGAGCGGCGCCGGAAAGAGCCGAATACACCCGACTATGTGTATCTCGGCTGCGCTCGTTCAGCACCGCCGAGTCCTTCCGAAGTCCGCGGCGCCATATTTGAAACTACTCGCTATGTAAATGTCGGCGGCGATCGCCGACATTCACATAGCGATAGCGGGGATCGGCGTATAACACGCACCCACGACTTTCCTCTGATTTTAAGGGGAAAAAAGTGCGTGTTATACGCCGATAAATACGGTATATATATATATATATATATATATATATACAGTAAAACCTCGGATTGCAAGCATAATTCATTCAATGATAAAGCGAATTTCCCCATAAGAAATAATAGAAACTCAGATGATTCGTTCCACAACCATTTATTCATAAATCCTTCAGTTTATAGTCCATATAAAAAGATTATAGCGATGTGATTGGTTGTATAACCATAAAATGTTCTTCTACAAATAGAATCCTCCACAAGGGGATTAGAAGCAAAATCCAGCAGTAGCTCCAGAGTATAAAAGAGAAGAGAGGAGCCTCTAAGTGTAGCAATATGTTGCTAAATGTTTTACCTTCATTAAATGTAACAATATTGCTACACTTAGAGGAGGCGCCTCTCTTCTATTTTATACTCAGTTGTTACGCTACTTGTATATCAAGACATTGTGCCACGGTTCACACAGGAGCAACTTGTCGGGCGACTTAGCCGCCTGGCAAGTCACGTCCCGTTCTGTACTATGGAAACGTTTTAATAGGAGCGACTCGAGCGACTTGCATTGACTTCTATACAGAAGTCGTTTTTCAAGTCGGCGCTGAAGTCTTGGGCAGGTCGCCCCACTGAGTCGGCCTGCAAGTCGTGTTGCCCCTGTGTGAACCGGCGCTACTTGTATATCAAGTCAAAATTTATTAAAACATTTTGCTTGTCCTGCAAAACGCTCTCAAATCAAGTTACTCTCAAACCAAGGTTTTACTGAGTGTATATACACTATATTGTCAAAAGTATTGGGACGCCTGCCTTTACGCACACATGAACTTTAATGGCATCCAAGTCTTACTCCGGAGGGTTCAATATTGAGTTGGCTCCCTGGACTGGTGGTCGGCTCTTTCCAGTCAAATGACAGACGTGACGCGCGTCCTTCAGAGGTGGAATAAACAGTCCGTGCAAGACTCAAATGAAATTTCCTTCTTTCCTCTAAATTGTAGAAGTGTGAAAATGACGTTCCAGCGGCAGATGATTAATCGATTCTTCTCACTTGAATGTTTACCAGCATCCTTGTCAGCCAAACATATCTTAATGTCCCTTTATTGAGTTTTTTTTTTAAGTGAAGATAAATACTTGGATCCTGGGCGACGCAACCTTCCTACTTTACATGACATTTCAGCGTTGTGTCTTTTGAAAACGAATTTTCCGCGCTTCGTTACCGAAAAACGAGACATTTCCGTCCAACAGACCATCTTTATTCTCCCGGCTTTGGGCATCGCAGGTTCCCCTCCGATATTAATGTCTCTTTTTGACTTGGCACACTCTGAACTTCCTTACAGGGGCTGTAAGGGCAATAAATCTCCCCCCGGGGGGGGGGGGGGGCAGCAGGGACAGCGGGCCGAGCCCTCTATTGGGAAATCCTGTCCATGTGACCCGAGCCGCTGGGCGCTCCATAAAAACTCCTAATTGTGCTGACCTAGTCACGGTTTAATTTGTGAAATGTACGGGACACATGATGGAAACATGTCAGAACGCAGCATCAAAGCCCCCCGGCTGAAAGGGCCCTCTGTGCGCTCGGACTTTTGTGGTGTGTAGCGTTAAATTCGCTTTTTTTCAGGCCGAAAGGAATGAACGTGCTTAAAGGGAACAAGACAAACTCGGAGAGCGGGTCCTTCTATGATTAGCACGGTGCGTTATGAACTCAGTGCCCGCGGATGTTGTATAAGGGGGCCCATTTATCGGTCCTTTTACAGCCAGAGGGGCCACAAAACCAAACACAGACTGATAACACACTGTTAATGCGTCATTGTTCTTCGAGGGGAACCAAAATCATTTTGGCACTGAAGTCAAACATTGATCCATAGTCCCACCATCACAGCAGGCGTAGAGCCCGGGGGGTCACGGTGGACATCAAGAAAGTGGGACCCCCGGTGACCTTGTTTTGTCTATGAAAGTTCAGCATTTCTTTTACAGGAGCTTTCCCACCTCAGAAAAGTATTTTTTTGTCTGTGAATCACATTCTATCTAATGTATAGATCAGTGGTCTCCAAACTGCGGTACCCCTAACTAAAATCTAGAGGAACCAATTGCCTTCAGAAGTCATTACACACAGTCCACCTGTGTGTAATGTAATCTCAGTGCAAATACAGCTGTTCTGTGAAGCCCTCAGAGGTTTGTTAGAGAACCTCAGTGAACAAACAGCATCATGAAGGCCAAGGAACACACCAGACAGGTCAGGGATAAAGTTGTAGAGAAGTATAAAGCAGGGTTAGGTTATAAAAAAAATCTCCCAAGCTTTGAACATCTCACGGAGCTCTGTTCAATTCATCATTGGAAAATGGAAAGAGTATGGCACAACGGCAAACCTACCAAGACATGGCCGTCCACCTAAACTGACCGGCCGGGCAAGGAGAGCATTCATCAGAGAAGAGCCAAGAGGTCCATGGTAACTCTGGAGGAGCTGCAGAGATCCACAGCTCAGGTGGGAGAATCCGTCCACAGGACAACTATTAGTCGTGTTCTCCACAAATCTGCCCTTTATGGAAGAGTGACAAGAAGAAAGACATTGGTGAAAGAAAGTCATAAGAAGTCCTGTTTGTAGTTTGTGAGAAGCCATGTGGAGGACACAGCAAACATGTGGAAGAAGGTGATCTGGTCAGAGGAGACCAAAATTCAACTTTTTGGCCTAAAAACAAAACGCTATGTGTGGGGAAAACTAACACTGCACATCACCCTGAACACACCATCCACACCGTGAAACATGGTGGTGGCAGCATCATGTGGTGGGGATGCTTTTCTTCAGCAGGGACAGGGAAGCTGGTCAGAGTTGATGGGAAGATGGATGGAGACAAATACAGGACAATCTTAGAAGAAAACCTGTTAGAGTCTATAAAAGACTTGAGACTGGGGCGGAGGTTCACCTTCCAGCAGGACAACGACCCGAAACATCCAGCCAGAGCTACAATGGAATGGTTTAGATCAAAGCATATTCATGTGTTAGAATGGCCCAGTCACAGTCCAGACCTAAATCACATTGAGAATCTGTGGCAAGACTTGAAAATTGCTGTTCACAGACGCTCTCCATCCAATCTGACAGAACTTGAGATATTTTACAAAGAAGAATGGGCAGAAATGTCCCTCTATAGATGTGCAAAGCTGATAGAGACATCCCCAAAAAGACTTGTAGAGAAAGGGGGTTCTACAAAGTATTGACTCCGGGGGGCGCTATACAAATGCCCCCCACACACTTTTCACATATTTATTTGTATCATTTATTATTTTCCTTCCACTTTTTGAAGGCACTGTATGGAGAGAGGAGGGAAGTGATTCCTGATGCCGCACATCCAGAGTAGTGTGATAGGAGAGACAACCTCAGCCTGGGCTCCCGCCAGGCCATGTCCCCTACGCATTTCGCTCCGCCCCGGTGCTTAGTCATGCGGATCATATGTCTGCTGACATAGAGAACAATGGGTGGTCCGATTGGGTCCACCTGAGAAACGGACAGGTGGACCCGATCTGTCTGCTCATGTAAAAGGGGCCTAACTGACACCAACAATGGGGGGCTATTTCTCCTACTGACACCATCAATGGGGCACTATTCCTCCCACTGACACCAATGATGAGACACTATTCTTCCCACTGACACCAATGATGGGGCACTATTCCTCCCACTGACACCAATGATGGGGCACTATTCCTCCCACTGACACCAATGATGGGGCACTATTCCTCCCACTGACACCAATGATGGGGCACTATTCCTCCCACTGACACCAATGATGGGGCACTATTCCTTCCACTGACACCAATGATGGGGCACTATTCCTCCCACTGACACCAATGATGGGGCACTATTCCTCCCACTGACACCAATGATGGGGCACTATTCCTTCCACTGACACCAATGATGGGGCACTATTCCTCCCACTGACACCAATGCTCCTACTGAAAATGATTACTCTCTTCTAGTGCTTCCTAGGAGTGACAACGTGTTTCGGGGGCGAATCCCTTTCATCGAGCCTTTGATGCAGAAATATCTGTGCCCAGGGTTGTAAATTTGTGGCCGTGCTTATCCAAGTACTGGGGCGCCCTCGCTTATAGCTGCCCCCTGTACACTTCAGCTGGGGCTCCTGGAGAAGGTTTTACCTGGGTTCTGTATGCTCTTGCATGCTGTAGGACACCCCCCCCCCTCCGTGTACTTGAGCCCTACTAAGGGTCCATGTCCCCCTCCACGTCTTCTACCGCAATCAGCCGGCCACCAATACACTCTGCAATGTTTGATTTGCAATAAATTTTTTAAACGACGAATTTAAAGTGTTCTGTAGAATTCGGCTTTGTCTGTCTCTACGGTGAATGTGATTTTCTGCAGCAGTCGAGCGAGGATGACGAGTCCCTGCGCCTCACATGGCCTTCACCACGACTAGGCTGCTGTGAAAACTGGCATTGAGGAAGGGTGGGGGGAGGGGGGGGGGGCAGATTTTCAGCATGAGGGATAACAAGTGATAAATTTGCTGAATCTGAAATTTAATGCCAATATCTGTCCGGACAAACATTGTGTAAAGCCATTGGAGATGCTTTATTACCATCCCAACATGCGGGGAAACTTATTATCCACTTACAGCAAAGATGGGAGATGGTGCCGGAGGAACGCTGGTTTCCCATACATGCTGCATTCCTTCCTTTAGGAAGATACAGATTAGCTTTCATCCCCAGGCGAGTCTGAAGCAGCTCATCCTCCGGGGTGACCTCAAACACGGCTCAGATGTCAGCCAATGTTTGCTGATTCGGTGGAAATTCGGCCCTCGGTGCAGATGAAGCATGGAGCGTGGCTGGAGACATCTAACTGTGTGACCAGCCCAACCTGGGAACCAATCATTGGTAACATGGTTGTACAGTAGTATGTAGCCAGGTGGACTAGCAATTTCAGAAGGAGTTCAGCAATGGGAGCCGCACATTCCTTTTAAAGAGGCCCTGTCATCGTCATTTAGACTTGCTAAATAATGGAAGAGTCAACTTCATGGAATGACTCCCTCAATCCATGTGTGTCATAAGCCTTCTTCATCCTCTTCTGGGAGCATCTGATTACCTTCTGTGCTGGTCCAGTTCTTCTTCTCCTCCCCTCACCTCCCTAGTCCACAGTTCATAGTCTGTAAATCATAGTCCACGGTCCATAATTCATAGTTCCTGGTTCAAAGTCCTCGAACCATGGTCCCTATTCCACAATCCATTGTCCATAGCCCACAGTCCATCATTCATAGTTCCTAGTCCATATACCACATTCCAAAGGTTATAGTCTGTAATTCATAGTCCCCAGTCAATAATTAGTAGCTCCTAATCCATAGTTCATAGTCTGTAAGTCATAGTCCATAATCCACAGTCCATAATTCATAGTTCCTAGTCCATAGTCCCAAGTCCTTAGTCTCCAGTCCATGGTCCACATTCCATAGTTCATAGTCTGTAGGTCATGGTCCATATTCCACAATTCAAAGTTCCTAGTCCATAATCCGTGGTCTATAAGTCATAGTCTATAGTCCACAGTCCGTCATTCATAGTTCCTAGTCCATAGTCCATAATCCATAGTCCATAGTTCATAGTGTGTAAGTCACAGTCCACAGTCCCTAATTCATAGTTCCTAGTCTATAGTCCCTAGTCCATAGTTCATAGTCTGTAGGTCATGGTCCATATTCCACAGTCCAAAATTAATAGTTTCTAGTCCATAGTCTGTGGTCTGTAAGTCTATAGTTCACAGTCCATCATTCATAGTTCCTAGTCCATAGTCCACAATCCACAGTCCATAGTTCATAGTGTGTAAGTCATAGTCCATAATCCGCAGTCCATTATTCATAGTTCCTAATCCATAGTCCCTAGTTCATAGTCTGTAAATCATAGTCCATATTCCACAGTCCATTACTCATAGTTCCTACTAGTCCCTAGTTTGTGGTCTGTAAGTCATAGTCCATATTCCACAGTCCATAATCCAGAGTCAATAATTCATAGTACCTAGTCCATAGTCCCTAGTCCTTAATCTCCAGTCCATAGTCCACAGTCCATAGTCTGTAGGCCATGGTCCATATTCCACAGTCTATAATTCTCAGTTCCTAGTCCATAGTCTGTGGTCTGTAAGTCATAGTCTATAGTCCACAGTCCATCGTTCATAGTTCCTAGTCCATAGTCCATAATCTACAGTCCATATTTCATAGTCTGTAAAACATAGTCCACAGTCCCTAATTCATAGTTTCCAATCTATAGTCCCTAGTCCATAGCTCATAGTCTGTAGGTCATGGTCCATATTCCACAGTCCATAATTCATAGTTTCTAGTCCATAGTCTGTGGTCTGTAAGTCTTATGCCCTGTACACACGGTCGGATTTTCCGATGGAAAATGTGTGATAGGACCTTGTTGTCGGAAATTCTGACCGTGTGTGGGCTCCATCACACATTTTCCGACACACAAAGTTTGAGAGCAGGATATAAAATTTTCCGACAACAAAATCCGTTGTCGGAAATTCCGATCGTGTGTACACAAATCCGACGGACAAAGTGCCACGCATGCTCAGAATAAATAAAGAGATGAAAGCTATTGGCCACTGCCCCGTTTATAGTCCCGACGTACGTGTTTTACGTCACCGCGTTTAGAACGATCGGATTTTCCAACAACTTTGTGTGACCGTGTGTATGCAAGACAAGTTTGAGCCAACATCCGTCTGAAAAAATCCTAGGATTTTGTTGTCGGAATGTCTGATCAATGTCCGACCGTGTGTATGGGGCATTAGTCTATAGTTCACAGTCCATCATTCATAGTTCCTAATCCATAGTCCACAATCCACAGTCCATAGTACATAGTGTGTAAGTCACGGTCCATAGTCCACAGTCCATTATTCATAGTTCCTAGTCCATAGTCCCTAGTTCATAGTCTGTAAATCATTTTCCATATTCCACAGTCCATTACTTATAGTTCCTTATCCCTAGTTTGTGGTCTGTAAGTCAAAGTCCATAATTCATAGTGCCTACTCCCTAGTCTCCTGTCCATAGTCCACAGTCCATAGTTCATATTCCATAATCCACAGTTCATAGTTCATAGTCTGTAGGTCATGGTCCATAGTCCACACTCAATAATTCATAGTCCCTTGTCCACAGTCCATCAGAGGAGCAAGAAACAGAAGGTGACTACGTTCCTTCATACAGTGAGACCATGGAGAACGAAAGTAGTCACCCTCTTACAGGACGTCAAATCACAGCAGAAAGGATTTTGGAGGAGGCTAGGTGGGGGCAATAGAAGGGACTTTTTGAGTTAGGAATACAGACTGGAGCAGAACTTTGTCTATCGGGGTTTAGTGTCACTGGGTGGAATACATTTTACAGCTGCAGATGGGGACAACCTCGTGTTACATATTCAGCGTAGGTGTCCAGATCTGATTTTATAAGAGTGGCACAACCCTCCTATGAAACCGCAGGTTAGATATCCTCTCACATGATGCCTGTGGTGCCTTCCGTGAAGAACAGCGACCCGTTTTTCATGGATGCCGATGGTGGGGGTCCAGAGCTCGTACGGTCAGGTGAACAGGCGGGTTCTGTGAATCAGGAACTCTGTGTCACCATCGTCAGCTCTGTTTGTTGCTGAATCGCATCTTTATCTTTGCAAAGCGATGATTAAATCGCCCTTTCATCTCCGACACAGAGGGGCTTTGAGGCTTCGGACGCTCAAGGCATCCTGCGTGTCATCAATTCTGTAAGCCATATTTCCTTTATAAACTTCCCATTCATACGGCAGGAGAAGGCAAGAAAAAGGCAGTTTTGTGGGTAAGTATTTATTTGCCTTGGCTGACTCTGTGCTGTCACCGTGAGACGAACGTCTCTTATTACCGTCCCTTCAAAGATGTCCATGATGGAATATGAAGAACCTTAAATGGTCTCCATACCTCCTTAGACGATACAGAATGTCTTGGTGCCCCATACATCGGACTGCCCGATCTGTAGATTTCAATCCTCTGCTTCGATCTATGAAGAACAGAGATGTTTTTGCACATTAGCTTCACATTTTCCTTTTGGAAATATTTTTTTTTAAATTCCTTTGAAGGTCATAGTTCATCATCAAACCCCCCAAAGATTGCAGTTGGTGTTTTGGGGATGTTTGAAGGGTTAGCTCACCTGTACATGTAAAAGTGAACTAACACCCGACACCCTCCCCAACCCTCCGATCCCCGCTGTATTTACCTGTGATTGTGCTGACCAGGGCTGCTATTAGAAACCACGGGCCCCATACAGGCAACCTGACACGGGGCCCCATACAGACAACCTGACATAGGGCCCCATACAGACAACCTGACATAGAGTCCCATACAGACAACCTGATACAGGGGCCCATGCAGTCAACCTGACATGGGGTCCCATACAGGCAACCTGACATAGGGCCCCATACAGGCAATCTGACACAGGGCCCCATGCAGTCAACCTGACATGGGGTCCCATACAGGCAACCTGACATAGGGCCCCATACAGACAACCTGATACAGGGCCCCATACAGACAACCTGACACAGGGCTCCATACAGACAACCTGATACAGGGTCCATGGAGACAACCTGATACAGGGCCCCATACAGACAACCTGACACAGGGCTCCATACAGACAACCTGATACAGGGTCCATGGAGACAACCTGATACAGGGCCCCATACAGACAACCTGACACAGGGCCCCATACAGACAACCTGATACGGGGTCCCATACAGACAACCTGATATAGGGCCCCATACAGACAACTTGACACAGGGCCCCATACAGACAACCTGACATAGGGCCCCATACAGACAACCTGATACGGGGTCCCATACAGACAACCTGATACGGGGTCCCATACAGACAACCTGATACAGGGCCCCATACAGACAACCTGATACAGGGCCCCATATGGACAACCTGACATAGGGCCCCATACAGACAACCTAACACGGGGCCCCATACAGACAACCTGATACAGGTCCCCATACAGACAGCCTGACATAGGGCCCTATACAGACAACCTGATATTTGGCCCTATACAGACAACCTGATATGGGGTCCCATACAGACAACCTGATATAGGGCCCCATACAGACAACCTGATACAGGGCCCCATACAGACAACCTGACACAGGGCTCCATACAGACAACCTGACACGGGGCCCCATACAGACAACCTGACATAGGGCCCTATACAGACAACCTGACACAGGGCCCCATACAGACAACCTGACACGGGGGCCCTATACAGACAACCTGACACGGGGTCCCATACAGACAACCTGATACGGGGTCCCATACAGACAACCTGATATAGGGCCCCATACAGACAACCTGATACAGGGCCCCATAAAGCCAATGCTTCAGTTATGAATGAACACAGTGAGTGATTGGTACCGACCACTCTTTGTGTCCATTCAGGAAAGGAAGGGGCTGGTAAATATGACATATTTACCGGACCCTTCCCCCATCCTCTATCTTGAAGGATCATGGTGTGTGCTTGCAGCTGCCGGCGAGAAGGGAAACCTGGGGCACTGCAGGGATAGGGGGGGCACACGGGGGAGCCTGGGCAGCAGGGGGAAACGTATGGTGCACAGGGAGGGCAATCGGTATGCCAGGGGGAGGGGGCAATTACTGGAACAGATCCTTTGAATGGCTCTCTCTGCAGCAGATGAAAGCCAACAGGAGGGAGAGGAGAAGAAGCCGGCTTTCAGCTGCTGCAGAGAGAGCCATAGAGGGGATTGGTTCCAGTAATTGCCCCCCATACAGCACCGATCACCCTCCCTGCCCACTTACGATTCACCCTGCTTCAGAAAAGGAAGGAGCTGTTAAATATGACATATTTACCGGACCCTTCCCCCACCCTCAATCTTGAAGGATCATGGTGTGTGCTTTCAGCTGCCGGCGAGAAGGGAACCCTGCAGCACTGCAGGGATAACATTAAATGACTATTTTGAAATCTAACTGAAAAAAAAAAAACCTTTGTGTCACTAGTGGCGATTTTCAAAGGTTGTAATCAGCGATGGTGTTTAGATTTTTGTAGATGGCTCAGTCTATATGCATTGTGGACACATCCAGACTGTGTAGCGCCAGACGCAGAGTTCGACCAATCACCGGTCGTTTTTTTTTTTTTTTCCAACTTGGGGCCATAAACAAATCATGTGATTGGTCTCCTGCACACTCTGTAAATGACAATGGTTCACTTTTCTCATCTTATAAGTTGTAGTCGTGGTCAGAGGTCATTAGGATTTTACTAATTACATTAGCCTGGAGCCAGAGAGAACATATTACTCTTAGTACACAGGGATGTACATTGCCTTGAAAAAGTATTCATACCCCTTGAATTGTCCCACATTTTTTCATGTTACAACCAAAAACATAAATGTATTTTATTGGGGTTTTATGTGATAGACCAACACAAAGTGTCACATAATTGTGAAGTGGAAGGAAAATGATAAATTATACAAATAAATATGTGAAAAGTGTGTGTGTGTGTGGGGGGGGGGGGCATTTGTATTCAGTCCCCTTTACTAAAATCTAGGGGAACCAATTGCCCTCAGAAGTCATCTAATTAGTAAATAGAGTCCACCGGTGTGTAATGTAATCTCAGTATAAATACAGCTGTTCTGTGAAACCCTCAGAGGTTTGTTAGAGAACCTTAGTGAACAAACAGCATCATGAAGGCCAAGGAACACACCAGACAGGTCAGGGATAAAGTTGTGGAGAAGTATAAAGCAGGGTTAGGTTATAAAAAAAAATCTCCCAAGCTTTGAACATCTCACGGAGCTCTGTTCAATCCATCATCGGAAAATGGAAAGAGTATGGCACAACTGCAAACCTTCCAAGACATGGCCGTCCACCTAAACTGACCGGCCGGGCAAGGAGAACATTCATCAGAGAAGAGCCAAGAGGTCCATGGTAACTCTGGAGGAGCTGCAGAGATCCACAGCTCAGGTGGGAGAATCTGTCCACAGGACAACTATTAGTCGTGTTCTCCACAAATCTGACCTTTATGGAAGAGTGACAAGAAGAAAGACATTGGTGAAAGAAAGTCATAAGAAGTCCTGTTTGTAGTTTGTGAGAAGCCATGTGGAGGACACAGCAAACATGTGGAAGAAGGTGCTCTGGTCAGAGGAGACCAAAATTCAACTTTTTGGCCTTAAAAATAAAACGCTATGTGTGGGGAAAACTAACACTGCACATCACCCTGATCACACCATCCCCACCGTGAAACATGGTGGTGGCAGCATCATGTGGTGGGGATGGTTTTCTTCAGCAGGGACAGGGAAGCTGGTCAGAGTTGATGGGAAGATGGATGGAGACAAATACAGGACAATCTTAGAAGAAAACCTGTTAGAGTTTACAAAAGACTTGAGACTGGGGCGGAGGTTCACCTTCCAGCAGGACAACGACCCGAAACATCCAGCCAGAGCTACAATGGAATGGTTTAGATCAAAGCATATTCATGTGTTAGAATGGCCCAGTCACAGTCCAGACCTAAATCACATTGAGAATCTGTGGCAAGACCTGAAAATTGCTGTTCACAGACGCTCTCCATCCAATCTGACAGAGCTTGAGATATTTTACAAAGAAGAATGGGCAGAAATGTCCTCTCTAGATGTGCAAAGCTGGTAGAGACATCCCCAAAAAGACTTGTAGAGAAAGGGGGTTCTACAAAGTATTGACTCCGGGGGGCGCCATACAAATGCCCCTCCCCCACACTTTTCACATATTTATTTGTATCATTTATCATTTTCCTTCCACTTCACAATTATGTGACACTTTGTGTTGGTCTATCACATAAAATCCCAATAAAATACATTTATGTTTTTGGTTGTAACATGACAAAATGTGGAATATTTTTAATACACAGGGATGTGTATAGAACTGAACACTCTTTGTATACAGGCATGCACAGAGCAGCCCCGATCCTCTTTTTTACAGGTCCCTCGCTGGCGCTCCTGGCCCCTCCCCCTTGACCAGTGCCTCCAATAGCAGACTAATTGCTATGGGGGCACTGGTGAGTACCTTGCTCCCGAGCCGTGCTCTATGCGGCCATATGACACATAGAGCCGTGGCTCGGCCCTGCCCCCCCATGCTCTCTCCTCATTTGCTCACCGCCTGTGATTGACAGCATGACAGCAGTGGGAGCCAATGGCTTCTGCTACTGTGTCAGCCAATGAGGAGAAAGATCCAGGAAAGCTGAGGCTCTCATGCACATCGCTGAATCAAGAGGGGGGCTAAGGTGAGTATTGGGGGGGGGGGTGCTGTGGAGGAGCTACACACAAAAGGTGTTTTTACCTTCATGCATAAAATGCATTTTCAGCCTCTACAGCCACTTTAATCCCTTCCCACCCAGACTGGAAGGTCTGCCTGATCATGTGACCACTGTGCTTAGCTGTTGCAGTGGTCACATGATCAGAAGCCAACTCCCGATCATTACTAGAGACCAGGAGCTGTCTTTGACAGCTTGGTCCCTGTGCCAGGAGTAAACCTCAACCACCCATGGTTGCATTCTGTTGTCAGTTAAAGCAGAAAATCTTCTCTTAATCTTTTGATTTCAAATAAAAAAAGAAGACAGGAATGTGCAAAACCAAGGCCACTATGCGCATTGTGATAAAACTCATACCAATGTTGTGCCACAAAAAGCCACTAGATGGCACTTTGTCACTATTTCTCCCAAAACCTCTTCCCGGAGTTATTCAGTTGGGAACGCGGATTCATTATCATTTATTTATTCAGCTTGAAACTTTTCTTGCTCAATTGTGTTTCTTGAAAATGTCTCTATACAAATGGCGGTAACCGTACAGTATACAAGTAAGAACTAGAAAATGTGCAAAGGTAAGATGGAGTGAGAACTATAGACTTTAAATGTAAGACACCTGGTGTTGCCATTTTGGCATTGTTGGCTCATAAGTTGGTAAGGTTTAAGTTATAAAGCAAAAAGGGGGTAAGACAGGTTAAAAGAAAAAGAGAAAGAAAAAAAGGGGGCAAAGAGAGAGAAAATAAAAGATTTAGGAGGGGGTAGGTCTGTCCAAGCAGGATTCCATGAAACCCTAGGGTTCCTCCAGAGCTTGCTAGGGGTTCAATAAACCGTGGCTAATTGACCTTCCAAGTCCATTGCCACTTGGCAGAGCCAGTAGCATGACACCAAAGATCTTTCCTGTTAGAGGTTCCTTGATCTGTGGCTAGTTGACCTTCTATCTGATGGTGCCTTTATAGTTCCAAGATCATTGCCACTTGGCAGTGCTAGCAGCATGACACCAATGATCTTTTCAGCTAGGGGTTCCTTGATCTGTGGCTAGTTGACCTTCCACCTGATGGTGCCTTCATAGTTCCAGGTCCATTGCCACTTGGTAGAGTCAGTAGAATGACACCAATGATCTTTCCAGCTAGGGGTTCCTTCATTTGTGGCAAGTTGACCTTCCATCTGATGGTGCCTTCATAGTTCCATGTCCATTGCCACTTGGCAGAGCCAGTAGCATGACACCAATGATCTTTCCAGCTAGGGGTTCCTTGATCTGTGAGTAATTGACCTTTCATCTGATGGTGCCTTCATAGTTCAAGGATCATTGCCATGTGGCAGAGCCAGTAGCATGACACCAATGATCTTTCCTGTTAGAGGTTCCTTGATCTGTGGCTAGTTGACATTCCATCTGATGGTGCCTTCATAATTCCAGGTCCATTGCCACTTGGCAGAGCCAGTAGCATGACATCAATGACCTTTCCTGTTAGAGGTTCATTGATCTATGGCTAGTTGACCTTTCATCTGATGGTGCCTTCATATTTCCAGGTCCATTTCCACTTGACATAGACAGTAAGATGGCACCAATGATCTTTCCAGCTAGGGGTTCTATGATCTGTGGCTAGTTGACCTTCCATCTGATAGTGCCTTCATAGTTCCAGGTCCATTGCTACTTGGCAGAGCCAGTAGCATGATAGCAATGATCTTTCCTGTTAGAGGTTCCTTAATCTGTGGCTAGTTGACCCTTCATCTGATGGTGCCTTCATAATTCCAGGTCCATTGCCACTTGGCAGAGCCAGTAGCATGACACCAATGATCTTTCCAGCTAGGGGTTCCTTGATCTAGGGCTAGTTGACCTTTCATCTGACGATGCCTTCATAATTCCAGGTCCATTGCCACTTGGCAGAGCCAGTAGCATGGCACCGATGCTCTATCCAGATAGGGGTTCCTTGATCTGTGGCTAGTTGACCTTCCATCTGATGGCGCCTTCATAGTTCCAAGATCTTTGCCACTTGGCAGAGCTAGTAGCATGACACCAATGATCTTTCCTGTTACAGGTTCCTTGATCTGTGGCTAGTTGACCTTCCATCTGGTGGTGCCTTCATAGTTCCAAGATCACTGTCACTTGGCAGAGCCAGTAGCATGACACCAATGATCTTTCCAGCTAACTGTAACCAGCACTGTGGGGGACCATTCCTTCCACTGACAACCAATGTAAGCGCCATGACTTCTGCTGCACTTATCTTAACAGGGGTTCAAAGACACCCTCTAAATTATTTCAAAGGCTCCTCTGGGGTAAAAAGTTTGAAGGCTGCTCTAGTGGGTTGCATAAAAATTCTAACCATCTTTTTATTACATTAGCACAGCTGCAAAAAGGCTCCTATGTGATAAACAATTTTTTAAGACAGGTTCTCTTTAATGAGATATCAAGGGTCTTTTTAGGCCCCTGTTGCCTTCCATTGAAGCTAATGGAGCACAGATCGCCCTCCTTTACCTTCTTCCTTGCGAGGGTCAGGGAAAGTGTCACCAGAAACAGAAAGAGACATTCTACACGTTGCTAAAGGTTCCTTCCACCCAATGCAGATACTTTGGGTATGAAGAGATGATGGTGGGATCGATCACTTACTTCTGAAGTCTTATGGAACATTGAGATTGTGATTTTTTTCTCAGGCACTGACTGGAACTTTACCAGAATACAGAAGTTAATATGAACATGAAGGGCTGTAAATAAAAAAAAGTTTCAAGTCTCCAGTCGTGTTAAGTGTCAGGCCTGTCTTCTATGGTGAGTAATAACGACCAGTAAAAGGGAGAATGTGATTGATATCGGGGGGCCATGGGGAGAGAGCGTACATATGGGGCTATAGGTAGCGCTGCCTATAAATCAGAATGTTCTGACCTTGCCTGCACTCTACAATATGCATGTATAAAAGCCTTCAAAAAACTGATAAACATTTGTTTCCAGCAGAATTCGCAGTGACAGACAGATGCTGTTTTACTGGCCTTACAAATCTGTGAAATAGATGGATGTCAGCAGGCAATTACAGCTCCCTTGTGTGGTCATTTCCAAACCCTTTTAGTTTCTGTGTTCTTGTGCAGCCGCAATATTTCACATTTTACTAAGCCTTTCAATCACAACGAGGAGTCCAACAACAGCGGGTTCCAGCTTTTATCAGTTCTGGTAGGATGAGTGGAGAAGAAAAAAAAAAAAACACGATCTGTAATAATAAGGTTATTAATAGAGTTTTTTGGGAGGATTAGAGAAAAAAACGTGAAAAATGACTTACATCTGGTTAGGTTGCGATGACCCAGATGGGTGGAACCACACAACCTTCCATGAGATGCAGGTAGAGAAAAGAGCCCCGTCTCCATTTGGGTGAAGAAAGTTGCTCTCGATGCCATTGGGGTACTAAGTACGTAGATAGTGAACTGGTAGGGTATAAGTAGGGAAAAACCCATCAGTGACCCTAATAGCAGAGGGGCTTTCAAGCTAGGGGTTCCTTGAGCTGTGGATAGTTGACCTTCATAGTTCCAGATCTGTTACCACTTGGCAGTGGTCCTTCCGGGGCCGCGGACTCCGGCTTTGTGCCTGACCAGAGCCACGTGACGTCAGTCACGCGCACGTGCGCGGGAGCCGTCAGTCACGGCACACGCTGGGGAAGAAACGTCACGGAGGTCAGTTTCTTCACAGCGCATGCGCCGATGATGAGATCGGTGCACTACAAGTGAAATATTTCCTAAACAGCGCACGTTTAGGAAATATTTACACTACCTATAGGTAAGCCTTAATTCTAGGCTTACCTTTAGGTAGAAGTCACACAATAGAGTATACAACCACTTTAATCTGTGGCTAGCTGATTCTCCATCTGATGGTGCCTTCATAGTTCCCATTCCATTGCCACTTGGCAGAGGCAGTAACATGACACCAATGATGTTTCCTGTTAGAGGTTCCTTGATCTATGGCTAGTTGACCTTTCATCTGACGGTGCCTTTATAATTCCAGGTCCAATGCCACTTGGCAGAGCCAGTAGCAAAACACCACTGATCTTTCCAGCTAGGGGTTCTGTAAGCTGTGGCTAGTTGACCTTGATCTTTCCTGTTAGAGGTTCCTTGATCTGTGGCTAGTTGACCTTCCATCTGATGGTGCCTTCATAATTCCAGGTCCATTGCCACTTGGCAGAGCCAGTAGCATGACACCAATGATGTTTCCTGTTATAGGTTCCTTGATCTGTGGCTAGTTGACCTTCCATCTGATGGTGCCTTCATAATTCCAGGTCCATTGCCACTTGGCAGAGACAGTAGCATGACACCAATGATGTTTCCTGTTATAGGTTCCTTGATCTATGGCTAGTTGACCTTTCATCTGATGGTGCCTTTATAATTCCAGGTCCAATGCCACTTGGCAGAGACAGTAGCATAACACCATTGATCTTTCCAGCTAGGGGTTCCTTGATCTGTGACTAGTTGACCTTCCATCTGATGGTGCCTTCATAGTTCCAGGTTCATTGCCACATGGCAGAGCCAGTAGCATAACACCATTGATCTTTACAGCTAGGGGTTCTGTAAGCTGTGGCTAGTTGACCTTCCAACTGATGCTACATTCATAATTCTAGGTCTACTCTAAGCCACTGTGCCTTCATCCTCTGCTAGAGAAGGAGAGAGTGCACTACGCACGTGCATGTATCGAATGACCGAAAGTAGCCACTACTGAGCTCAGTAGGAGCGTGGTGAGCACACTGTGCAAGTGTGCAGTTTTAAGGGCCCAGATCGGCCCCTAGGGGGTGCTTTATTGTAATGTTCAGCCTTTTTTGCAAACGGCCAGACAGAGGGGAATGAGGGGCTAGCCGTATTTTATAGAAAAGGCCCTGCAACAACTGAGTCTGTAATGAGAGGACATGCATTTATAGCAGAAGGCATGCTGTATGCACTATTCACAGGATATGGAATTGCAAAGTGGAATTTTTGGAAATCTTTCTGAAGATGAACTTATACTTTAAACAATTGAATGGACTGTTTTGTGGACTCCCGGGCAGACAGATCTGTAGCAATGATTAACCAGGAGAACGATCAGTAGATGAATGTGCCGGTGTCAGCAGTGAAAACTCAACAGATCTTTATGGTTTGGCCATGTCAGTGAAGTCAGATCTCCCCATGTTGACACGATATGACTCTCCGCTCATTTGACCAAATGCTGCAGATCTACAGCTTTAAACTTCACACGGGGGAACAAAAATAAAATAATATGTTTGGTTGGCGTCCTTGCCTTGCTCAGGGCCCTAGACTTGAATCCCACCAGGTACACCATCTCCACGTAGTTTGTGTGTTTTCCTTGTGTGAGTTTTTCTCCCAAAAACATCCTAGTAGATTAATAAGCTCCCTCAGAACTTGGTGTCACCGCCACACTATATGGTCATCACACCTATAGGGTCGCTGGTTCAAATCCCGACCACGACACCATCTGCCTGGAGTTTGCATGTTCTCCCTGTGCCTGCGTGGGTTTCCTCCCACACTCCAAAGACATGCTGGAAGGTTAATCAGATCCTGTTTATAAAAAATTGTCCCTAGTATGTATATGTGTGTTTGTGTTTGTAAGCGCGTCGGAAACCCTACGGGGTAAAGGACCGCGCTATATCAAGATGCAACTCAACCTACATTGCCTTGAAAAAGTATTCATACCCCTTGAAATGTTCCACATTTTGTCATGTTACAACCAAAAACATAAATGTATTTTATTGGGACTTTATGTGATAGACCAACACAAAGTGTCACATAATTGTGAAGTGGAAGGAAAATGATAAATGATACAAATAAATATGTGAAAAGTGTGGGGAGGGGGACATTTGTATGGCGCCCCCCGGAGTCAATACTTTGTAGAACCCCCTTTCTCTACAAGTCTTTTTGGGGATGTCTCTACCAGCTTTGCACATCTAGAGAGGACATTTCTGCCCATTCTTCTTTGTAGAATATCTCAAGATCTGTCAGATTGGATGGAGAGCGTCTGTGAACAGCAATTTTCAAGTCTTGCCACAGATTCTCAATGTGATTTAGGTCTGGACTGTGACTGAGCCATTCTAACACATGAATATACTTTGATCTAAACCATTCCATTGTAGCTCTGGCTGGATGTTTCGGGTCGTTGTCCTGCTGGAAGGTGAACCTCCCCCCCAGTCTCAAGTCTTTCGTAGACTCCAACAGGTTTTCTTCTAAGATTGTCCTGTATTTGGCTCCATCCATCTTCCCATCAACTCTGACCAGCTTCCCTGTCCCTGCTGAAGAAAACCATCCCCACCACATGATGCTGCCACCACCATGTTTCACGGTGGGGATGGTGTGTTCAGGGTGATGTGCAGTGTTAGTTTTCCCCACACATAGCGTTTTACTTTTAGACCAAGAAGTTGAATTTTGGTCTCATGTGACCAGAGCACCTTCTTCCACATGTTTGCTGTGTCCCCCACATGGCTTCTCACAAACTACAAACAGGACTTCTTATGACTTTCTTTCACCAATGTCTTTCTTCTTGTCACTCTTCCATAAAGGGCAGATTTGTGGAGAACACGACTAATGCCCCGTACACACGATCGGATTTTCCGATGGAAAATGTCCGATCGGAGCGTGTTGTCGGAAATTCCGACCGTGTGTGGGCTCCATCGGACATTTTCCATCGGATTTTCCGACACACAAAGTTGGAGAGCAGGAGATAAAATTTTCCGATCGTGTGTACACAAATCCGACGGACAAAGTGCCACGCATGCTCAGAATAAATAAAGAGATGAAAGCTATTGGCCACTGCCCCGTTTATAGTCCCGACGTACGTGTTTTACGTCACCGCGTTTAGAACGATCGGATTTTCTGACAACTTTGTGTGACCGTGTGTATGCAAGACAAGTTTGAGCCAACATCCGTCGGAAAAAATCCTAGGATTTTGTTGTCGGAATGTCCGAACAAAGTCCGACCGTGTGTACAGGGCATAATAGTTGTCCTGTGGACAGATTCTCCCACCTGAGCTGTGGATCTCTGCAGCTCCTCCAGAGTTACCATGGACCTCTTGGCTCTTCTCTGATGAATGCTCTACTTGCCCGGCCGGTCAGTTTAGGTCAGTTTATGTCTTGGTAGGTTTGCAGTTGTGCCATACTCTTTCCATTTTCCGATGATGGATTGAACAGAGCTCTGTGAGATGTTTAAAGCTTGGGAGATCTGTTTATAACCTAACCCTGCTTTATACTTCTCCACAACTTTATCCCTGACCTGTCTGGTGTGTTCCTTGGCCTTCATGATGCTGTTTGTTCACTAAGGTTCTCTAACAAACCTCTGAGGGCTTCACAGAACAGCTGTATTTATACTGAGATTAAATGACACACAGGTGGACTCTATTTACTAATTAGGTGACTTCTGAAGGCAATTGGTTCCACTAGATTTTAGTTAGGGGTATCAGAGTAAAGGGGGCTGAATATAAATGCCCCCCCCCCCCCTCACACTTTTCACATATTTATTTGTATTATTTATCATTTTCCTTCCACTTCACAATTATGTGACACTTTGTGTTGGTCTATCACATAAAATCCCAATAAAATACATTTACGATTTTGGTTGTAACATGACAAAATGTGGGAAATTTCAAGGGGTATGAATACTTTTTCAAGGCAATGTATATGAGCTGGTTGAACATCCCATTCCGGAACTGGAGTTTATTTATTTATTTATTATTTATTTCCGTTACTTATATAGCGCCGTCAATTTACGCAGCGCTTTACATATACATTGTACATTCACATCAGTCCCTACCCTCAAGGAGCTTACAATCTAAGGTCCCTAACTCACATTCATTCATACATACTAGGGACAATTTAGACAGGATCCAATTAACCTACCAGCATGTCTTTGGAGTGTGGGAGGAAACCGTAGTACCCGGAGGAAACCCACGCAGGCACAGGGAGAACATGCAAACTCCAGGCAGGTAGTGTCGTGGTTGGGGTTCGAACCAGCGACCCTTTTTACTGCTAGGTGAGAGTGCTACCCACTACACCACTATGCTGCCCTCTCTATGTGCTATACTATCCTACACTCTTCTGGAAGACTTTGCACAGGATTTTTGTCTGTGGGAACGTGTGACCATTTGTGAGGTCAGGTACTGATGTTGGATGAGAAGACCTGGCTCACCATCAGCTTTCCAATTCATCCCAAAGGTGTTCAGTAGGGTTGAGGTCAAGACTCTGTTCAGGACACTCGAGTTCCTCCACACCAGGTTGGAAGAGTACAATTGTCTACAATATCTTTGTATGATGGAGTATTAACAGTAATATTCACTGGAGACACCTGAACTCCATCATTGGGAGGGGTTGTCCACCTACGTCTGGCCAGATATCAAGGTGTGAAGATCAGTTGTCCACAAAATCGGCAAATGCCTCCATTTTCAGCGCGGTTGACTGTGCAAAAGCAGAATTGCGCCGTGACGTCTGGTACTTTATCATACAGGAGAACCAGCATTTGACCCGGGAATATTGAATACGTTTTGGACGGTGAGAGGCCTTTCCCGCGGCTCGGCTCCATCGCACATCTGTACAGTACAAAGATCACAGGTGCAACCAGCCGGCCAGAGACACCTGCCACCGCCATATGTGCGTCCACATATCCCCGCATCCCTACCAGATCCCAGCTGTGCCAAGACCATCAATTACTCCCCTCGTCCCTTCCCGACATCGGCTGCCGTCCTCCACTATTTATGTGTTCAGCTTATTCTTTGTGCTTTACTGGCAGCCGCTTCAAAGCATTCAAAGTGCTGAGTAATAGACGGAGGAATTCTTCCTCTCGGCAAAACAACATTCTGCGGCTAAAATAGCCCCAAACTATCCCCAAATGTCCCACAGCGGCCGCATTGTCTTCCCTCTATAAATAACATTCATCTCTTGTGAAATTGCCGGCCGAGGAGAGGAGCGCGCTCACCGACCGTCACCGACTGTCACCGACTGCTAACCGGGGAAACCTCGGAAACCGGATTCCATCCATTGGAACTCTTCTCCATCCCTCATTTGTATAAGGCTGCGTTCACACCTGAGCGTACTGGAATCGCGGGCTAAAATTGCGCGATTCTGGCCGTAATTCCAGAATCGCGGCAAAACACGGGACACGTTTGTAAAGCCAATCATTTCTTAACGGCACTCCAGTTGCGTTTTTGCCGCGTAACAAAAAACGTGAGCTTCTTTGGCGCGTTTTTTCAGAATGGAGGGAGGCCCATTCAAATGCATCCAAAAGCACGCAAGCACAAAAAAGATTAAAAAAAAAAAAAGAAAGAAACGCAGTGCAGCAGGTGTCGCTGCAGTACGCTTAGGTGTGAATGGAGTCTAATACCGCGTACACACGAGCGGACTTCTAGTCCGCCTGAACTCCGAAGGACTTTTCGCCCGAGTTCCGACAAAACGGACTTGCCTACGATCGTTTCGAACGTGATGACGTACGACCGGACTAGAATAAGGAAGTTCATAGCCAGTAGCCAATAGCTGCCCTAGTGTTGTTTTTGGTCCGTCAGACTAGCATACAGACGAGCGGATTTTTTCGATAGGAATCGAGTCCGTCGGAAAGATTTTAAACGTGTTTTATTTTTAGGTCCGTCGGAATTTTCGGCAGAAAAGGTCCGATGAAGCCCACACACGATCGAAATGTCCAACGGAATCGTTCCGTTGGACCTTTTCTGCCTGAAAGTCCGCTTGTGTGTGCGCGGCATGAGGCTACATTCACAGTGTTGTGTTTTTTCATGCGATGCGCATTCTTCAGCATTTGTGTAAAGCGTTTTTAAAGCGTTTTTGAGCTTTGGTGTTTTTTCATTAGCCAATAGAGCTATTTGTTACTATGTTTTTCAGCCTTTTCACTTTTTGTACGGGGTTAAGGGTTAATTAAATAATTTATTATTATTTATTTATTTACTTTTTTCTTTCTTTCTTTATTTTGTTAGGTTAGGGGTTAAGGTTAAGGTTAGGGTTTAGGATTAGGGGCTAATATTAAGGTACTGTATACGTTTTTTGTTTATTTTTTATGTTTTGAACGTATTACTTATTTATTTAATTAACTAATTTATTATTATTATTTACTCTTTTTTTCTTTCGTTAGGGTTCAGGTTAGGGTTAGGGTTTAGGATTAGGGGTTAATATTAGGGTTAAGGGTTGGGGGGGAGTTCGTTTTATTTATTTATTTAATTTATTATTATATATATTATTTATTTACTTTTTTCACTTTCTTTCTTTATTTTGTTAGATTACGGTTTAGGGTTAAGGTTAGGGGTTAATTTTAGGGGTTAGAGTTAGGGGTTAATATTAGGGATAAGTTGGAGTTAGGGTTTTTTGTTTATTTTTATTATTTTTTAATGTAATGTATATTTATTTATTCATATGATGTCCTCCGGTGCTCGCGCTGCCTGTGCGCCCCCCTGTGGCGTGCATTGGCATTGGTCTGTGTTCGGGGTAGCGCGTGAGGAGAGGAGAGCTGATAACAGGCAAATCCACACAGGGGGCATCTACACTGATTATCAGTGTCCTTATTATCATTGCAGCCCCAACAGTGCCTACCAGTGCTGCCAATCAGTGCCCACCAGTGCTGCCAATCAGTGATGCCTGTCAGTGCCAATCAGTGCCGCCTCATCAGCGCACCCTATTACAGTGGTGTATTTAGGTTTTGTGCTGCCCTAGGCCTGACTAAACTCGTGCACCCCCTTGTGCCATGCCCGCAGTCAAAGACTGCGGGCATGGCACAAGGAACGGTCAGAGACTGCGGGCATGGCACAAGGAACGGTCAGAGACTGCGAGCATGGCACAAGGAACGGTCAGAGACTGCGAGCATGGCACAAGGAACGGTCAGAGACTGCGAGCATGGCACAAGGAACGGTCAGAGACTGCGGGCATGGCACAAGGAACGGTCAGAGACTGCGGGCATGGCACAAGGAACGGTCAGAGACTGCGAGCATGGCACAAGGAACGGTCAGAGACTGCGAGCATGGCACAAGGAACGGTCAGAGACTGCGGGCATGGCACAAGGAACGGTCAGAGACTGCGGGCATGGCACAAGGAACGGTCAGAGACTGCGAGCATGGCACAAGGAACGGTCAGAGACTGCGGGCATGGCACAAGGAACGGTCAGAGACTGCGAGCATGGCACAAGGAACGGTCAGAGACTGCGAGCATGGCACAAGGAACGGTCAGAGACTGCGAGCATGGCACAAGGAACGGTCAGAGACTGCGAGCATGGCACAAGGAACGGTCAGAGACTGCGGGCATGGCACAAGGAACGGTCAGAGACTGCAAGCATGGCACGCAATGAAGTGTGAATGGGGCCAACCAACCTGCAACTATGTGCATTGCACGCAGTTGCAGCACTGTGATACTGCATTTAAGGGGTTAAAACAGGCATTGCGGAGGCAACTTATTGCCTCTTCACTGCATGTCAAATTCCTCTGAAAAGAGATCCGAGCATAGATTGCTTTTCAGAGGCGTGTCAGTCCTTACTGACATTGTGAACGAGCATAAAAAAAAAAGCAGTTGTGATTGTACAGGATTAGGGGCAAGAGTAATGTACATACACACACATGTCGCCAGCAACACCCGGGCTCCGCTATGTCGCCAGCAACACCTGGGTTCCGCTATGTCGCCAGCAACACCTGGGTACTGCCATGGCCATGTCGCCAGCAACACTTGGGCACCACTATCTCCCCTGTTAGACCCATAGACATCTATTTATTATCAAGCAATGGTAGCCTGTCACCTCTGTGCTGTGCAGTCTTGTCAGCCTCACCTGGTGCCATATGTTTTCGTGCTGACATCTTCCCGATCACTCCTCTCAGCATCTTCCTCTCCTTAAGTAGATCTCCCCCGGCCACCGCACAGCCAGAAACTCCGCCTCCCGCCGCCCGCCGCCTCACACAGCATCCCGGGCTTCCCGCTCATACAGACCCCTCCTCCGCTGCTGTAAGTGTCCTCTTATGTCGCCTCTGGATTGGTGCAGAACTCCGCTCACTGGCGGAGCGGCTCCTTCTGCCTGCCCCAATGATTCTATAATTCGACAGCGCAGTAGGGGCTCGGGGGGGCTTTTTTCGTGCGGGGGGCGGCTTGCCGCCCCCCCACAAAGTGCCGCCCTAGGCCTGGGCCTTGTTGGCCTAGGCCAGAATACAGTGCTGCCTTATTAATACCCATCAGTGCACCCTATCAGTGCCGCCTAACAGTGCCCATCAGCTCCACCTCATCAGTGCCCATCAGTGCACCCTATCAGTGCCGCCTATCAGTGCCCATCAGCTCCACCTCATCAGTGCCCATCAGTGCAGCCCATCAGTGCCCATTAGTGATGCCTGTCAGTGCCAATCAGTGCCGCCTCATCAGTGCACCCTATCTGCACAGCATATCAGTGGCGCATATCAGTGCCACCTCATCAGTGAACCCTATCAGTACCCATCAGTGCAGCCTATCAGTGCCCATCAGCTCCACTTCATCAGTGCCCATCAGTGCAGCCCATCAGTGCCCATCAGTGATGCCTGTCAGTGCCAATCAGTGCCGCCTCATCAGTGCACCCTATCTGCACAGCATATCAGTGGCGCATATCAGTGCCGCCTCATCAGTGAACCCTATCAGTACCCATCAGTGCAGCCTATCAGTGCCCATCAGTGCACCCTATCTGTACAGCATATCAGTTCCCATCAGTGCCGCATATCAGTGCACCCTATCAGTGCCCATCAGTGCAGCCTATCGGTGCCCATCAGTGATGACTCTCAGTGCCAATCTGTGCTGCCTCAGTGCACCCTATCAGTACCCATCAGTGCAGCATATCAGTGCAGCCTATCAGTGCCCATCAGCTCCACCTCATCAGTGCCCATCAGTGCAGCCTATCAGTGCACCCTATCAGTGCCTGTCAGTGCAGCCTCTCAGTGCCCATCAGTGATGCCTGTCAGTGCCAATCAGTGCCGCTCCAACAGTGCACCCTATCCGTACAGCATATCAGTGGAACATATCAGTGCCGCCTCATCAGTGCAGCCTATCAGTACCCATCAGTGATGCCTGTCAGTACCCATCAGTGCAGCCTCATCAGTGCACCCTATCTGTACAGCATATCAGTTCCCATCAGTGCCGCATATCAGTGCAGCATATCAGTGCCCATCAGTGATGCCTCATCAGTGAAGGAGAAAAATTACTTATTTACAACATTTTATGACAGAAACTTAAAAAAAAAAAAAATTCCTCGAAATGTTTGGCTTTTACGTTTGTTTAGCAAAAAATAACCCCCCCCCCCCCCCAGTGGTGATTAAATACCACCAAAAGAAAGCTCTATTTGTCTAAAAAAAAATGATACAAATTTGGGTACATCGTTGTATGACCGCGCAATTGTCATTCAAGGTGTGACAGTGCTGAAAGCTGAAAAGTGGCCTGGGCAGGAAGGGGGTGAAAGCGCCCGGTAGGTGAGGGGTTAAACTATAAAATATGAATGACCAACACAGCTCGGCGCTCTATTTCACCACATTGGGACAAAACGCGGCTGAATTCCATTTGCTGTATACAGGTCGGTACAGAACCGCATTGGTTATCATGCAAAAACTTTGGGCTGTTGATCTGAAACTTGGTAAAAGCCGAATGTACTGCTTTATCAAAAGGGCAACGCAGCAGTATGTTGTCTCCCCCTAGTGGTTCACTTGTAAATCTACATGCCTTGCATTGTGTCCAGATGTCAAGGGGGGCAAATTTATAGAAAAGGCGACTAATGCAGGAGGAGAATTCTGGAGCAGGCAGTTAACATTTGGGGACAAAGTCCTCATTTTCAGCACAACAGTTGTGGCAGCAATTAATGGGAATTAGTGGCGCATGGCTGATAAAAATCAATTGTTCGCTAATCGTAGCCTTGGCTGTATTTTAATTGCAGCGAATGTTACTGAGATCCAGATCATTTCCCTTTAAAGAATGGCAAACTCAACTGTTGGGCAAATGAGATTTGAGCAGAAATGAACCACGCACGATCAAAAGATGTCTAGCTTTTTATTATTCGTACTAATATGATTGTAAAGGGGAGTATACTCTTTTTTTCACTTTGTATTTTTACGCTTTGTGGCTTCCTTCTGGGGCACCTCGAAAATCTATTATGGGTTTAAATGAAACAGATTTCTAATATTAGTAGAATGTGGTGTCCCCATTAATTGGCCTGGGGCCACCCAGATTTATCTTATTTGGTCTTGAATATTCTCCAGGCTATGAAACCAACGTGTAAGAGAAGAGACGTGGATTTCCACAATGCTGGGATGCAAAAGAGTGCTTCAGTTACCAATTGGAACGATCCTGCTGTCTATGCAATGCTGACCTCGACTTGTCTCCTGATCATGATCCTGCTGTCTATGCGATGCTGACCTCGACTTGTCTCCTGATCACGATCCTGCTGCCATGCGATGCTGACCTCGACTTGTCTCCTGATCATGATCCTGCTGTCTATGCGATGCTGACCTCGACTTATCTCCCAATCATGATCCTGCTGTCTATGCGATGCTGACCTCTACTTGTCTCTTGATCACAATCCTGCTGTTTATGCAATGCTGACCTCTACTTGTCTCCTGATCATGATCCTGCTGTCTATGCGATGCTGACCTCGACTTATCTCCTGATCATGATCCTGCTGTCTATGCGATGCTGACCTCGACTTGTCTCTTGATCATGATCCTGCTGTCTATGTGATGCTGACCTCTACTTGTCTCCTGATCATGATCCTGCTGTCTATGTGATGCTGACCTCGACTTATCTCCCGATCATGATCCTGCTGTCTATGCGATGCTGACCTCGACTTATCTCCCAATCATGATCCTGCTGTCTATGCGATGCTGACCTCGACTTGTCTCTTGATCATGATCCTGCTGTCTATGCGATGCTGACCTCGACTTGTCTCTTGATCATGATCCTGCTGTCTATGCGATGCTGACCTCGACTTATCTCCTGATCACGATCCTGCTGCCATGCGATGCTGACCTCTACTTGTCTCCTGATCACAATCCTGCTGTTTATGCAATGCTGACCTCTACTTGTCTCCTGATCATGATCCTGCTGTCTATGTGATGCTGACCTCGACTTATCTCCCGATCATGATCCTGCTGTCTATGCGATGCTGACCTCGACTTATCTCCCGATCATGATCCTGCTGTCTATGTGATGCTGACCTCGACTTGTCTCTTGATCATGATCTTGCTGTCTATGCGATGCTGACCTCGACTTGTCTCTTGATCATGATCCTGCTGTCTATGCGATGCTGACCTAGACTTGTCTCCTGATCATGATCCTGCTGTCTATGTGATGCTGACCTCAACTTGTCTCCTGATCATGATCCTGCTGTTTATGCGATGCTGACCTCGACTTGTCTCCTGATCACGATCCTGCTGTCTATGCGATGCTGAACTTGACTTGTCTCCTGATCACGATCCTGCTGTCTATGCGATGCTGACCTCGACTTGTCTCCTGATCACGATCCTGCTGTCTATGCGATGCTGACCTCGACTTGTCTCCTGATCACGATCCTGCTGTCTATGCGATGCTGACCTCGACCTGTCTCCTGATCACGATCCTGCTGTCTATGCGATGCTGACCTCGACTTGTCTCTTGATCATGATCCTGCTGTCTATGCGATGCTGACCTAGACTTGTCTCCTGATCATGATCCTGCTGTCTATGTGATGCTGACCTCGACTTGTCTCCTGATCATGATCCTGCTGTCTATGCGATGCTGACCTCGACTTGTCTCCTGATAACGATCCTGCTGTCTATGTGATGCTGACCTCGACTTGTCTCTTAATCATGATCCTGCTGTCTATGCGATGCTGACCTCGACTTGTCTCTTGATCACGATCCTGCTGTCTATGCGATGCTGACCTCGACTTATCTCCTGATCACGATCCTGCTGTCTATGCGATGCTGACCTCGACTTGTCTCCTGATCACGATCCTGCTGTCTATGTGATGCTGACCTCGACTTGTCTCTTAATCATGATCCTGCTGTCTATGCGATGCTGACCTCGACTTGTCTCTTGATCGCGATCCTGCTGTCTATGCGATGCTGACCTCGACTTGTCTCTTGATCACGATCCTGCTGTCTATGCGATGCTGACCTTGACTTGTCTCTTGATTACGATCCTGCTGTCTATGCGATGCTGACCTCGACTTGTCTCCTGATCACGATCCTGCTGTCTATGCGATGCTGACCTTGACTTGTCTCCTGATCATGATCCTGCTGTCTATGCAATGCTGACCTCGACTTATCTCCTGATCACGATCCTGCTCTCTATCCGTTGCTGACCTCGACTTAAGTAGGGTACACACTATAAGAAAATGGGAACAAAAATTCCAGCCAGTGTCATTAGTACAGTGACAGTGCATATTTTTAGCACTAATCACTGTATTAGTGTCACTGGTCCCCCCCCAAAAAAAGTGTCAGTTAGTGTCCGATTTTTTGCCACAATGTCGCAGTCCTGCTATGTCGCTTATCGCCACCATTACTAGTAAAAATAAATAACTAAACAAAAATATTTAGTTATTAAATAAATATCCCATAGTTTGTAGACGTGATAACTTTTGTGCAAAACAATCAATATACACCTATTGGGATTTCTTTTTACCAAAAATATGTAGCAGAATATATATTGGCCTAAATTGATGAAGAAATTAGATTTATAGGGGGGCAGTGGCCATGGATAGATTCATACAATGCAATCCATTATACACAGAGGTGGGTGGCTGGAGAGAGGGGGCCGTGCCCGTGCTCCCTTATGGACGCACCGCCACTGGTGTTGCCAGCATTGCTGCAGAGGTTGTAGGGGTGGGGGGTCAGCCTGTCAGTGCTCAGACCATACGCCGCACACTGCATCAAATTGGTCTGCATGGCTGTCGTCCCAGAAAGAAGCCTCTTCTGAAGATGATGCACAAGAAAGTCCACAAACAGTTTGCTGAAGACAAGCAGACTAAGGACATGGATTACTGGAACCATGTCCTGTGGTCTGATGAGACCAAGATAAACGTATTTGGTTCAGATGGTGACAAGCGTGTGTGGGGGCAACCAGGTGAGGAGGACAAAGACAAGTGTGTCTTGTCTACAGTCAAGCATGGTGGTGGGAGTGTCATGGTCTGGGGCTGCATGAGTGCTGCCGGCACTTGGGGGCTACAGATCATTGCACTTGTAAGCTCCTCTGTATAGAGACTGATGTGAATGTGGGGGGGAGGGGACATTAGAGTGTAAGCTCCTCTGTATAGAGACTGATGTGACTGTGGGGGAGGGGACATTAGAGTGTAAGCTCCTCTGTATAGAGACTGATGTGACTGTGGGGGAGGGGACATTAGAGTGTAAGCTCCTCTGTATAGAGACTGATGTGACTGTGGGGGAGGGGACATTAGAGTGTAAGCTCCTCTGTATAGAGACTGATGTGACTGTGGGGGGAGGGGACATTAGAGTGTAAGCTCCTCTGTATAGAGACTGATGTGACTGTGGGGGAGGGGACATTAGAGTGTAAGCTCCTCTGTATAGAGACTGATGTGACTGTGGGGGGAGGGGACATTAGAGTGTAAGCTCCTCTGTATAGAGACTGATGTGACTGTGGGGGGAGGGGACATTAGAGTGTAAGCTCCTCTGTATAGAGACTGATGTGACTGTGGGGGAGGGGACATTAGAGTGTAAGCTCCTCTGTATAGAGACTGATGTGACTGTGGGGGGAGGGGACATTAGAGTGTAAGCTCCTCTGTATAGAGACTGATGTGACTGTGGGGGAGGGGACATTAGAGTGTAAGCTCCTCTGTACAGAGACTGATGTGACTGTGGGGGAGGGGACATTAGAGTGTAAGCTCCTCTGTACAGAGACTGATGTGACTGTGGGGGAGGGGACATTAGAGTGTAAGCTCCTCTGTACAGAGACTGATGTGACTGTGGGGGAGGGGACATTAGAGTGTAAGCTCCTCTGTATAGAGACTGATGTGACTGTGGGGGAGGGGACATTAGAGTGTAAGCTCCTCTGTATAGAGACTGATGTGACTGTGGGGGAGGGGACATTAGAGTGTAAGCTCCTCTGTATAGAGACTGATGTGACTGTGGGGGAGGGGACATTAGAGTGTAAGCTCCTCTGTATAGAGACTGATGTGAATGTGGGGGGAGGGGACATTAGAGTGTAAGCTCCTCTGTATAGAGACTGATGTGACTGTGGGGGGAGGGGACATTAGAGTGTAAGCTCCTCTGTACAGAGACTGATGTGACTGTGGGGGGAGGGGACATTAGAGTGTAAGCTCCTCTGTATAGAGACTGATGTGACTGTGGGGGAGGGGACATTAGAGTGTAAGCTCCTCTGTATAGAGACTGATGTGAATGTGGGGGGAGGGGACATTAGAGTGTAAGCTCCTCTGTATAGAGACTGATGTGACTGTGGGGGGAGGGGACATTAGAGTGTAAGCTCCTCTGTACAGAGACTGATGTGACTGTGGGGGGAGGGGACATTAGAGTGTAAGCTCCTCTGTATAGAGACTGATGTGACTGTGGGGGAGGGGACATTAGAGTGTAAGCTCCTCTGTATAGAGACTGATGTGACTGTGGGGGGAGGGGACATTAGAGTGTAAGCTCCTCTGTATAGAGACTGATGTGACTGTGGGGGAGGGGACATTAGAGTGTAAGCTCCTCTGTACAGAGACTGATGTGACTGTGGGGGAGGGGACATTAGAGTGTAAGCTCCTCTGTACAGAGACTGATGTGACTGTGGGGGAGGGGACATTAGAGTGTAAGCTCCTGGGGGGAGGGGACATTAGAGTGTAAGCTCCTCTGTACAGAGACTGATGTGACTGTGGGGGGAGGGGACATTAGAGTGTAAGCTCCTCTGTACAGAGAGTGCTGTGATTGGCTCAGTGATCTCTGTACAGAGCTGTCAGAGATATATAAATGTATAATAATAGTGTGTGGTATTGGGGGAGGGGACATTAGAGTGTAAGCTTCTCCTGTCTAAAATCCCAAACTTTATCAATAACGTAAATACACGTATTTGGTGGTCTTGTAACTTTTATTGGTCTAATAATTATTAATTTATTATTTTCATTTATATAATGATTATTTATCACTTTAAACATTGACGTGAGGTGAAGTGGGGCGTGGCCTGTCATTCTGTCCTATCAGAGGACGGGAAGGAGTTAATGGGGAAGATGGCGGACAATTGCAGCTCGGTCTCCATAGTAACCAGAGGGCGCAGGGTAGCATATCACGTGGGTAAGGGTAGGCGGGACCACGGTGGTCTCCATGGCGATGCTGACAGGGAGCTCAGGCTGTCCGTCACGGATGGGCGCCGCTGATTGGCGGAGACGGCTGTCAGTGAGGGGTAGTTGTGGGCGGGGTTTGAAGGTCCATCTTCCGGTTCCGTGTGTGTGAGGAGAGCTGCGGGCCGGAGATGGAGCGGTGAGCGGAGCGGACCCAGGAGAGAACCGAACCGGGGAGGTGAGGGGGAGGGGAGCCGCACACCGAATGTCACCCGGATTACATCATTTCCGGTCATGTCACCCGAAGAGCGCCCGGCCTGTCATTTGTTCCCCCCATCAAATATCATCTGTCCTCTCCACCCCCCCCATCATCTGTCCTCTCCACCCCCCCCATCATCTGTCCTCTCCACCCCCCCATCATCTGTCCTCTCCACCCCCCCCCATCATCTGTCCTCTCCACCCCATCATCATCTGTCCTCTCCACCCCCCCCCCATCATCTGTCCTCTCCACCCCCCCCCCCATCATCTGTCCTCTCCACCCCCCCCCCCATCATCTGTCCTCTCCACCCCCCCATCATCTGTCCTCCCCCCCCCATCATCTGTCTCTCTCCACCCCATCATCTGTCCTCTCCACCCCCCCCATCATCTGTCCTCTCCACCCCCCCATCATCTGTCCTCTCCACCCCCCCCATCATCTGTCCTCTCCACCCCCCCCATCATCTGTCCTCTCCACCCCCCCCATCATCTGTCCTCTCCACCCCCCCCATCATCTGTCCTCTCCACCCCCCCCCATCATCTGTCCTCTCCACCCCCCCCATCATCTGTCCTCTCCACCCCCCCCATCATCTGTCCTCTCCACCCCCCCCATCATCTGTCCTCTCCACCCCCCCCCATCATCTGTCCTCTCCACCCCCCCCATCATCTGTCCTCTCCACCCCCCCCCATCATCTGTCCTCTCCACCCCCCCCATCATCTGTCCTCTCCACCCCCCCCATCATCTGTCCTCTCCACCCCCCTCATCATCTGTCCTCTCCACCCCCCCCCATCATCTGTCCTCTCCACCCCCCCCCATCATCTGTCCTCTCCACCCCCCCCATCATCTGTCCTCTCCACCCCCCCCCATCATCTGTCCTCTCCACCCCCCCCCATCATCTGTCCTCTCCACCCCCCCCATCATCTGTCCTCTCCACCCCCCCCATCATCTGTCCTCTCCACCCCCCCATCATCTGTCCTCTCCACCCCCCCCCATCATCTGTCCTCTCCCCCCCCCATCATCTGTCCTCTCCACCCCCCCATCATCTGTCCTCTCCACCCCCCCCCATCATCTGTCCTCTCCCCCCCCATCATCTGTCCTCTCCACCCCCCCCCCCCATCATCTGTCCTCTCCACCCCCCCCCATCATCTGTCCTCTCCACCCCCCCATCATCTGTCCTCTCCACCCCCCCCATCATCTGTCCTCTCCACCCCCCCATCATCTGTCCTCTCCACCCCCCCCATCATCTGTCCTCTCCACCCCCCCATCATCTGTCCTCTCCACCCCCCCCATCATCTGTCCTCTCCACCCCCCCCATCATCTGTCCTCTCCACCCCCCCCCCATCATCTGTCCTCTCCACCCCCCCATCATCTGTCCTCTCCACCCCCCCCATCATCTGTCCTCTCCACCCCCCCCATCATCTGTCCTCTCCACCCCCCCCATCATCTGTCCTCTCCACCCCCCCCCATCATCTGTCCTCTCCACCCCCCCCCATCATCTGTCCTCTCCCCCCCCATCATCTGTCCTCTCCACCCCCCCCCCATCATCTGTCCTCTCCACCCCCCCCATCATCTGTCCTCTCCACCCCCCCCATCATCTGTCCTCTCCACCCCCCCATCATCTGTCCTCTCCACCCCCCCCATCATCTGTCCTCTCCACCCCCCCATCATCTGTCCTCTCCACCCCCCCCCCATCATCTGTCCTCTCCACCCCCCCCATCATCTGTCCTCTCCACCCCCCCCATCATCTGTCCTCTCCACCCCCCCCATCATCTGTCCTCTCCACCCCCCCCATCATCTGTCCTCTCCACCCCCCCCATCATCTGTCCTCTCCACCCCCCCCCATCATCTGTCCTCTCCCCCCCATCATCTGTCCTCTCCACCCCCCCCCCCCCATCATCTGTCCTCTCCACCCCCCCCATCATCTGTCCTCCCCCCCCCATCATCTGTCCTCTCCACCCCCCCATCATCTGTCCTCTCCACCCCCCCCATCATCTGTCCTCTCCACCCCCCCCATCATCTGTCCTCTCCACCCCCCCCATCATCTGTCCTCTCCACCCCCCCCATCATCTGTCCTCTCCACCCCCCCATCATCTGTCCTCTCCACCCCCCCCCATCATCTGTCCTCTCCACCCCCCCATCATCTGTCCTCTCCACCCCCCCCATCATCTGTCCTCTCCACCCCCCCCATCATCTGTCCTCTCCACCCCCCCCCCATCATCTGTCCTCTCCACCCCCCCATCATCTGTCCTCTCCACCCCCCCCATCATCTGTCCTCTCCACCCCCCCCATCATCTGTCCTCTCCACCCCCCCCATCATCTGTCCTCTCCACCCCCCCCATCATCTGTCCTCTCCACCCCCCCCATCATCTGTCCTCTCCACCCCCCCCATCATCTGTCCTCTCCACCCCCCCCATCATCTGTCCTCTCCACCCCCCCCATCATCTGTCCTCTCCACCCCATCATCTGTCCTCTCCACCCCCCCCATCATCTGTCCTCTCCACCCCCCCCATCATCTGTCCTCTCCACCCCCCCCATCATCTGTCCTCTCCACCCCCCCCATCATCTGTCCTCTCCACCCCCCCCATCATCTGTCCTCTCCACCCCCCCATCATCTGTCCTCTCCACCCCCCCCATCATCTGTCCTCTCCACCCCCCCCATCATCTGTCCTCTCCACCCCCCCATCATCTGTCCTCTCCACCCCCCCCATCATCTGTCCTCTCCACCCCCCCCATCATCTGTCCTCTCCCCCCCCATCATCTGTCCTCTCCACCCCCCCCCCCCATCATCTGTCCTCTCCACCCCCCCCATCATCTGTCCTCCCCCCCCCATCATCTGTCCTCTCCACCCCCCCCATCATCTGTCCTCTCCACCCCCCCCATCATCTGTCCTCTCCACCCCCCCCCATCATCTGTCCTCTCCACCCCCCCCATCATCTGTCCTCTCCACCCCCCCCATCATCTGTCCTCTCCACCCCCCCCATCATCTGTCCTCTCCACCCCCCCATCATCTGTCCTCTCCACCCCCCCCATCATCTGTCCTCTCCACCCCCCCCATCATCTGTCCTCTCCACCCCCCCCCATCATCTGTCCTCTCCACCCCCCCCATCATCTGTCCTCTCCACCCCCCCCATCATCTGTCCTCTCCACCCCCCCATCATCTGTCCTCTCCACCCCCCCCCATCATCTGTCCTCTCCCCCCCCATCATCTGTCCTCTCCACCCCCCCCCCCCCCATCATCTGTCCTCTCCACCCCCCCCATCATCTGTCCTCCCCCCCCCCATCATCTGTCCTCTCCACCCCCCCATCATCTGTCCTCTCCACCCCCCCCATCATCTGTCCTCTCCACCCCCCCCCATCATCTGTCCTCTCCACCCCCCCCATCATCTGTCCTCTCCACCCCCCCCATCATCTGTCCTCTCCACCCCCCCCATCATCTGTCCTCTCCACCCCCCCCATCATCTGTCCTCTCCACCCCCCCCATCATCTGTCCTCTCCACCCCCCCCATCATCTGTCCTCTCCACCCCCCCCATCATCTGTCCTCTCCACCCCCCCCATCATCTGTCCTCTCCACCCCCCCCCCATCATCTGTCCTCTCCACCCCCCCATCATCTGTCCTCTCCACCCCCCCCATCATCTGTCCTCTCCACCCCCCCCCATCATCTGTCCTCTCCACCCCCCCCATCATCTGTCCTCTCCACCCCCCCATCATCTGTCCTCTCCACCCCCCCCCCATCATCTGTCCTCTCCACCCCCCCATCATCTGTCCTCTCCCCCCCCCCATCATCTGTCCTCTCCACCCCCCCCCATCTTCTGTCCTCTCCACCCCCCCCATCATCTGTCCTCTCCACCCCCCCCATCATCTGTCCTCTCCACCCCCCCCCCATCATCTGTCCTCTCCACCCCCCCCCATCATCTGTCCTCTCCCCCCCATCATCTGTCCTCTCCCCCCCATCATCTGTCCTCTCCCCCCCCATCATCTGTCCTCTCCCCCCCATCATCTGTCCTCTCCCCCCCCATCATCTGTCCTCTCCCCCCCCCATCATCTGTCCTCTCCCCCCCCCATCATCTGTCCTCTCCACCCCCCCCCCATCATCTGTCCTCTCCCCCCCCCATCATCTGTCCTCTCCACCCCCCCCCCATCATCTGTCCTCTCCACCCCCCCATCATCTGTCCTCTCCACCCCCCCCCCATCATCTGTCCTCTCCACCCCCCCATCATCTGTCCTCTCCACCCCCCCCATCATCTGTCCTCTCCACCCCCCCCCATCATCTGTCCTCTCCACCCCCCCATCATCTGTCCTCTCCACCCCCCCCCCATCATCTGTCCTCTCCACCCCCCATCATCTGTCCTCTCCCCCCCCCATCATCTGTCCTCTCCCCCCCCCCATCATCTGTCCTCTCCACCCCCCCCCATCATCTGTCCTCTCCACCCCCCCATCATCTGTCCTCTCCACCCCCCCCATCATCTGTCCTCTCCCCCCCATCATCTGTCCTCTCCCCCCCCATCATCTGTCCTCTCCCCCCCCATCATCTGTCCTCTCCCCCCCCATCATCTGTCCTCTCCCCCCCCATCATCTGTCCTCTCCCCCCCATCATCTGTCCTCTCCCCCCCATCATCTGTCCTCTCCCCCCCCATCATCTGTCCTCTCCCCCCCATCATCTGTCCTCTCCACCCCCCCCCATCATCTGTCCTCTCCACCCCCCCCCATCATCTGTCCTCTCCCCCCCCCCATCATCTGTCCTCTCCCCCCCCCCATCATCTGTCCTCTCCACCCCCCCCCATCATCTGTCCTCTCCCCCCCCCCCATCATCTGTCCTCTCCACCCCCCCCCATCATCTGTCCTCTCCACCCCCCCCCCATCATCTGTCCTCTCCCCCCCCATCATCTGTCCTCCCCCCCCCCCATCATCTGTCCTCTCCCCCCCATCATCTGTCCTCTCCCCCCCATCATCTGTCCTCTCCCCCCCCATCATCTGTCCTCTCCCCCCCCATCATCTGTCCTCTCCCCCCCCATCATCTGTCCTCTCCCCCCCCATCATCTGTCCTCTCCCCCCCCCATCATCTGTCCTCTCCACCCCCCCCCCATCATCTGTCCTCTCCACCCCCCCCCCATCATCTGTCCTCTCCACCCCCCCCATCATCTGTCCTCTCCACCCCCCCCATCATCTGTCCTCTCCCCCCCCCCCCATCATCTGTCCTCTCCCCCCCCCATCATCTGTCCCCCCCCCCCCCCCATCATCTGTCCTCTCCCCCCCCCCCATCATCTGTCCTCTCCCCCCCCCCCCCCATCATCTGTCCTCTCCCCCCCCCCCCATCATCTGTCCTCTCCACCCCCCCATCATCTGTCCTCTCCACCCCCCCCCATCATCTGTCCTCTCCACCCCCCCCCATCATCTGTCCTCTCCACCCCCCCCCCATCATCTGTCCTCTCCACCCCCCCCCATCATCTGTCCTCTCCACCCCCCCCCATCATCTGTCCTCTCCACCCCCCCCCATCATCTGTCCTCTCCACCCCCCCCCATCATCTGTCCTCTCCACCCCCCCCCATCATCTGTCCTCTCCACCCCCCCCCATCATCTGTCCTCTCCACCCCCCCCATCATCTGTCCTCTCCCCCCCCCATCATCTGTCCTCTCCCCCCCCCCCATCATCTGTCCTCTCCCCCCCATCATCTGTCCTCTCCACCCCCCCCCCATCATCTGTCCTCTCCACCCCCCCCCCCATCATCTGTCCTCTCCACCCCCCCCATCATCTGTCCTCTCCACCCCCCCCCATCATCTGTCCTCTCCACCCCCCCCCATCATCTGTCCTCTCCACCCCCCCCCATCATCTGTCCTCTCCACCCCCCCCCATCATCTGTCCTCTCCCCCCCCATCATCTGTCCTCTCCCCCCCCCATCATCTGTCTTCTCCCCCCCCATCATCTGTCCTCTCCCCCCCCCCCCCATCATCTGTCCTCTCCCCCCCCCCATCATCTGTCCTCTCCCCCCCCCCATCATCTGTCCTCTCCCCCCCCCCATCATCTGTCCTCTCCCCCCCCCCCATCATCTGTCCTCTCTCCCCCCCCCCCCATCATCTGTCCTCTCTCCCCCCCCCCCCATCTGTCCTCTCCCCCCCCCCCCATCTGTCCTCTCCCCCCCCCCCATCTGTCCTCTCCCCCCCCCCCATCTGTCCTCTCCCCCCCCCCATCTGTCCTCCCCCCCCCCCCCATCTGTCCTCTTCTCCCCCCCCCCCCCCCATCTGTCCTCTTCTCCCCCCCCATCTGTCCTCTGTCCCCTCCACCCCCCTCCCATCACCTGTCCCCCTCCATTCCCCCATCATCTGTCCCTTGTCCCCTTCTCCCCTCCTTCCCCTGTCGTCATCTCCGTCCCCCATCTTCTGTCATCTGTCCACACACCGAGTCCTGTCCCCAGATTACATAACATCCTCTCCATCATCTGTCATCTCTGTCCTTCTATCATCTGTCCCTCATACAGTCCACCTGTGTGTAATTTAATCTCAGTATGAATACAGCTGTTCTGTGAAGCCCTCAGAGGTTTGTTAGAGAACCTTAGTGAACAAACAGCATCATGAAGGCCAAGGAACACACCAGACAGGTCAGGGATAAAGTTGTGGAGAAGTATAAAGCAGGGTCAGGTTATAAAAAAGATCTCCCAAGCTTTGAACATCTCACGGAGCTCTGTTCAATCCATCATCGGAAAATGGAAAGAGTATGGCACAACTGCAAACCTACCAAGACATGGCCGTCCACCTAAACTGACCGGCCGGGCAAGGAGAGCATTCATCAGAGAAGAGCCAAGAGGCCCATGGTAACTCTGGAGGAGCTGCAGAGATCCACAGCTCAGGTGGGAGAATCTGTCCACAGGACAACTATTAGTCGTGTTCTCCACAAATCTGCCCTTTATGGAAGAGTGACAAGAAGAAAGACATTGGTGAAAGAAAGTCATAAGAAGTCCTGTTTGTAGTTTGTGAGAAGCCATGTGGAGGACACAGCAAACATGTGGAAGAAGGTGATCTGGTCAGATGAGACCAAAATTCAACTTTATGGCCTAAAAGTAAAACGCTATGTGTGGGAAAACTAACACTGCACATCACCCTGAACACACCATCCCCACCGTGAAACATGGTGGTGGCAGCATCATGTGGTGGGGATGGTTTTCTTCAGCAGGGACAGGGAAGCTGGTCAGAGTTGATGGGAAGATGGATGGAGACAAATACAGGACAATCTTAGAAGAAAACCTGTTAGAGTCTACAAAAGACTTGAGACTGGGGCGGAGGTTCACCTTCCAGCAGGACAACGACCCGAAACATCCAGCCAGAGCTACAATGGAATGGTTTAGATCAAAGCATATTCATGTGTTAGAATGGCCCAGTCACAGTCCAGACCTAAATCACATTGAGAATCTGTGGCAAGACTTGAAAATTGCTGTTCACAGACGCTCTCCATCCAATCTGACAGAGCTTGAGATATTTTACAAAGAAGAATGGGCAGAAATGTCCTCTCTAGATGTGCAAAGCTGGTAGAGACATCCCCAAAAAGACTTGTAGAGAAAGGGGGTTCTACAAAGTATTGACTCCAGGGGGCGCCATACAAATGCCCCTCCCCCACACTTTTCACATATTTATTTGTATCATTTATCATTTTCCTTCCACTTCACAATTATGTGACACTTTGTGTTGGTCTATCACATAAAATCCCAATAAAATACATTTACGTTTTTGGTTGTAACATGAAAAAATGTGGGAAATTTCAAGGGGTATGAATACTTTTTCAAGGCACTGTATATTCTATACTCTGTACAATACCTATGGAGACGTTTTTTTTTTTTTTTTGGGGGGGGATGAGCAGAACTTCCAGCATTCATAGGAGGACATCATTGGACAGCAGGACTTATCTGTACAATGCACCTTTTCTTTGTAGTTTTCTACCAGAAGTGAGACTCGTATCTTGGAGCAAACCTGTGCTTGGCCCGTAAAGTATAAAAGGACGGGTTCACGTTAAATCTGACCTCTGCGGAGAGAAAAACAGGGGAGGCAAAATAAGAGCACATTATACTTCAGCTTTATTGGTGAACCCAGAGATGTCACATGGGGGCAGGAGGAGTCCTCGGGTACCCAGAGATGTCACATGGGGGCAGGAGGAGTCCTCGGGTACCCAGAGATGTCACATGGGGGCAGGAGGAGTCCTCTGGTACCCAGAGATGTCGCATGGGGGCAGGAGGGGTCCTCTGGTACCCAGAGATGTCACATGGGGGCAGGAGGAGTCCTCGGGTACCCAGAGATGTCACATGGGGGCAGAAGGGGTCCTCGGGTACCCAGAGATGTCACATGGGGGCAGGGGGAGTCCTCGGGTTCCCAGAGATGTCACATGGGGGCAGGGGGAGTCCTCGGGTACCCAGAGATGTCACATGGGGGCAGAAGGGGTCCTCGGGTACCCAGAGATGTCACATGGGGGTAGGAGGGGTCCTCGGGTACCCAGAGATGTCACATGGGGGCAGGAGGAGTCCTCGGGTACCCAGAGATGTCACATGGGGGCAGGGGGAGTCCTGGGGTACCCAGAGATGTCACATGGGGGCAGGAGGAGTCCTCGGGGTACCCAGAGATGTCACATGGGGGCAGGGGGAGTCCTCGGGTACCCAGAGATGTCACATGGGGGTAGGAGGAGTCTTTGGGTAGCATATGAAGGTGAATGTGAAGCCAGTGGCGCCCCCTTGCTGTGTATAGCACAAATCTAATTTTGTCTTTTCCTCTTTCCAGGTATTATTGAGACATCGTGAGAAATGGGCCACAGAAACCTGCGCCTTCTCCTGCGGCTCCTGGTGTTCTTCATCCTCGCCATCAACATCCTGTCC
>JBBHAA010003280.1:0-139741 GCA_037953035.1 Aquarana catesbeiana
CTGGAGCCGCTGAAAGGTCACTGGAAGCATTACGTAATCATCTACCCGTCTATTGTGTCCTCTTCTCTTCTCCACACTCCTCTCCTCCACTCTCCATACTTCTCCTTCTCTCCTCCACACTCCTCTCCTCTCTGCTCTTCTCTACTCTACACTCCTCTACTTCTCTTCTTCTCTCTCCTTTTCCTTTTTCTTCTCTCCTATTTCTCCTTTTTCTTCTTTCCTCTCTGATTGGCACGTTGTCTACATTTTCTAATCTCTCCTGATCATTACCCACTCAGCTAAATCTGTCATTTGTAGTTGGTGCCCCCCCCCCTGCATCCTGCGCAGACCCCCGTAGGTGCACATCACTCCCCCCCCCGCACCCTGTGCAGACCCCTGTGGGTACACATCCCCCCCCCCCCCCCCCCCCGCATCCTGTGCAGACCCCCGTAGGTGCACATCACTCCCCCCCGCACCCTGTGCAGACCCCTGTGGGTACACATCCCCCCCCCCCCCCGCATCCTGTGCAGACCCCCGTAGGTGCACATCACCCCCCCGTACCTTGTGCAGACCCCCGTAGGTGCACATCACCCCCCCCCCCGTACCTTGTGCAGACCCCCGTAGGTGCACATCACCCCCCCCCCCCCGTACCTTGTGCAGACCCCCGTAGGTGCACATCACCCCCCCCGTACCTTGTGCAGACCCCCGTAGGTGCACATCACCCCCCCCCCCCGTACCTTGTGCAGACCCCCGTAGGTGCACATCACCCCCCCCGTACCTTGTGCAGACCCCCGTAGGTGCACATCACCCCCCCCCCCCGTACCTTGTGCAGACCCCCGTAGGTGCACATCACCCCCCCCCCGTACCTTGTGCAGACCCCCGTAGGTGCACATCACCCCCCCCCCGTACCTTGTGCAGACCCCCGTAGGTGCACATCACCCCGCACCCTGTGCAGACCCCCTGTGGGTACACATCCCCCCCCCCCGCGCACCCTGCGCAGACCCCCGTAGGTGCACATCACCACCCCCCCCCACACCCTGTCCAGACCCCCTGTGGGTACACATCGGCCCCCCTCCCCGCATCCTGTGCCAGACCCCTATAGGTGCACATCACCCCCCCCACACCCTGTGCAGACCCCCTGTGGGTACACATCCCCCCCCCCCCTGCATCCTGTGCAGACCCCCGTAGGTGCACATCACCCCCGCATCCTGTGCAGACCCTTGTAGGTGCACATCACCCCCCCCCCCCCGCACCCTGTCCAGACCCCCTGTGGGTACACATGGGCCCCCCCCCCCCGCACCCTGTGCAGACCCCCGTAGGTGTACATCACCCCCCCCTGCATCCTGTGCAGACCCCCATGGGTACACATCCCCCCCGCTCCCTATGCAGACCCCTGTAGGTGCACATCACCCCCCCCCCTGCACCTTGTGCAGACCCCCTGTGGGTACACATGGGCCCCCCCCCCGCACCCTGTGCAGACCCCCGTAGGTGCACATCACCCCCCCCTGCATCCTGTGCAGACCCCCATGGGTACACATCCTCCCCCCGCACCCTATGCAGACCCCCCGTAGGTGCACATCACCCCCCCTCCTGCACAGACCCCCATGGGTACACACCCCCCCCGCCCCCTATGCAGACCCCTGTAGGTGTATATTGCATTTTGCTGTAACTTTGTGTGTAGACTGATCTCCCCGCCTGCAGCTCCGGGTGTTTGATGTATGGCAGTGCTGGCTGGACGGGGGGCTCCTCTGGGGCCGGACCTCCTCTGTGTCTCTTTGCTGTCACATATTCAGTTCTCAGAAGTTGGATTTTTGGGGTGCCCCCCCCCCCCCCTTCGTCTGCTCCCCGTCCTCCCTCTATTGTTACTTTTTTCTTCCTCGTCTTCTCGGCTCCGTCATAAAAAGCGATGGATTAACCCTTCCCGTGCCGGTGGCTGCAATGCAGATCGGCGGTGGGAGTCGTGCGCTGCGTCGGTTCGGTGGCATTTTGGAGTTTTGCACACCATGGAGCCGGGCGGTCACACCCCCTTCTCGTGTATAGTGCACCAGGCAGGCGATCGGCATTGTTCCCCACATTCCTCCATTCTATGCCAAGTCATTTAACTCCTCGCCTGCCCGCCCGCCCGCCCGAGGATATCCTATCAAAATACTGAACCGGAGGAGCGTGCGGGGGTCCCCGCCACTTATCAGTCCGGCCCGACTCCTCATCCATTGTTCTATACCAGTGTCAGGATGGGGGGGCTTCCTGTGGCCTGGCTGTGGCGGGCATTGCATGTCTGTTCCTGCAGATTTCTATACATGAAGACAAGCCGAGCGTTTACCCCCCCCCCCATCATAAAGGGAAAAGTAGAGTGGTTACCACTACCCCCCCCTCATAAAGGAAAGGTCGAGCAGCTACCATCAACCCCCCCCCCCCCCCCCCAATCATAAAGGAAAAGTAGAGTGGCTATGATCATCCCCCCCCCCCCATAAAGGAAGGGTCGAGTGGCTACCATTACCCAATCCCCCCCCCCCCATAAAGAACAAGCCGAGTGGTTGCCACCCCCCCCCCCCCACATAAAGGAAAAATCAAGAGGCTGCCACCCCCACCCCCCCAAATAAAGAACATGCCGAGCGGTTACCATCATTCCCCCCCCCCCCCCCCCCCCCATAAAGGAAAACTCCAAGCAGTTACCATCTTCTCCATAAAGAAAAGGCCTAGCTATTACTATCAACCCCCCCCCATAAAGGAAAAGTAGTTGCACAACTACCATCATTCCCCTCCCCCATAAAGAAAAAGTCGAGCGCCCCCCCCCCCCGTTATATAGAAAAAGGTGTTGAGTGGTTACCATCTCCCCTATAAAGAGAAGGCCAGGCCATTACTATGGTTCAATCCCCCCCCCCCCCCCCCCAAGGATATAGTCGAGTGATTACCATCATCCCCATAAAGAAAAGGCCCAGCCATTACTATTTCCCCCCCATTAAAAAAAAAAAAGTCGAGGTTATTTCCCCCCCCCCATTAAAAAAAAAAAAAAAAAGTTGAGAGGCTATTCCCCCCCCCATTAAAAAGCCAACTAGGGTAGTGGGCTATGATTAATAAATCCGGTGTAATAATTCGGGGGGGGGGGGGTCTGTTCCATAGTTCCTGACATTTCCGGCCTCCTTTCTCTTTAAATGAACAATCCTATCTTCTACTTTTTTTTTTTCTGCTACATTGTGTCCGGCTCTTTGTGTCAATGTTGCCCTTCTGTATCCTGCAGCTTTCCCATAGCTGCATAGACTGCTGTACAAAATGTGTCCCCCCCACCCCCCCCAGAAATCCCTTTTCTGCACGATTCCCCCCCCCCAGCTTCTGCAGAAACTGAGCACCAAAAAAAAAAAAAAAAACTGCCGAGCCGCTTTACTAAAAAGTGCCTCCTGCTCCCCCGCACATCTTTCTGCAGCTCAACGTCAGTAACATACGATTCCTCTGCTGCGCCCTGATTGGCCGCTGCCCTGTCTCCATTCAGAGATTAGTTTTTGCCAACAGCATCTGATTTGGGATTTAGAAGAGAAATCAGGTTGGATGGCGAGCAGTGCGAAGGGAGGAGGCGGGGGAAGGAGGATTAGGGTTACTAGCGAGCAAAGCTGTAGAAGAGCCACCTATATGAGCGTGTAGAGGAGTCACTGAGCGTGTAGAGGAGAGGGTGTCTGACCCACAACCCTTGGCAGATGCTGGGGCCCCCCCGAACCAACTTGGTGAGTGTGAAGAGGAGTCGCTGAGGGTGTATAGGAGAGGGTGCCTGTCCCACAACCCCCGGCAGATGTCTGCTCCCCCCAAGAACCAACTTACTGAGCGTGTATAGGAGAGGGTGCCTGTCCCACAACCCCCAGCAGATGTCTGCTCCACCAAGAACCAACTTACTGAGCGTGTATAGGAGAGGGTTCCTGTCCCACAACCCCCGGCAGATGTCTGCTCCACCAAGAACCAACTTACTGAGCGTGTATAGGAGAGGGTGCCTGTCCCACAACCCCTGGCAGATGTCTGCTCCACCAAGAACCAACTTACTGAGCGTGTATAGGAGAGAGTGCCTGTCCCACAACCCCTGGCAGATGTCTGCTCCACCAAGAACCAACTTACTGAGCGTGTATAGGAGAGAGTGCCTGTCCCACAACCCCCGGCAGATGTCTGCTCCACCAAGAACCAACTTACTGAGCGTGTATAGGAGAGAGTGCCTGTCCCACAACCCCCGGCAGATGTCTGCTCCACCAAGAACCAACTTACTGAGCGTGTATAGGAGAGGGTGCATGTCCCACAACCCCCAGCAGATGTCTGCTCCCCCCAAGAACCAACTTACTGAGCGTGTATAGGAGAGGGTGCCTGTCCCACAACCCCTGGCAGATGTCTGCTCCACCAAGAACCAACTTACTGAGCGTGTATAGGAGAGGGTGTCTGTCCCACAACCCCCGGCAGATGTCTGCTCCACCAAGAACCAACTTACTGAGCGTGTATAGGAGAGGGTGTCTGTCCCACAACCCCCGGCAGATGTCTGCTCCCCCCAAGAACCAACTTACTGAGCGTGTATAGGAGAGGGTGTCTGTCCCACAACCCCCAGCAGATGTCTGCTCCCCCCAAGAACCAACTTACTGAGCGTGTATAGGAGAGAGTGCCTGTCCCACAACCCCCGGCAGATGTCTGCTCCCCCCAAGAACCAACTTACTGAGCGTGTATAGGAGAGAGTGCCTGTCCCACAACCCCCAGCAGATGTCTGCTCCCCCCAAGAACCAACTTACTGAGTATAGGAGAGGGTGTCTGAGGGTGAGCTGTGAAAATGTGGAATAGACTTACTCCAGAGGTGGTTCTGGCCAGCTCAGTAGATTTCTTTAAGAAAGTCCTGGATTCTTTCCTAAATGTACAGAATATAACTGGGTACTGACATTTTATAGGTAAAGTTGATCCAGGGAATATCCGATTGCCTCTCGGGGGGGGGGGGGGATCAGGAAGGAATTGTTTCCCCTGCTGGAGCAAATTGGATCATTCTTTGCTGGGGTTTTTACTTTTCTGTGGATCAATTGTGGGTGTAGGATTGTGTATATGGGATTGTATAATTTATTTTATGGTTGACCTGGATGGACTTTGTGTGTGAGTATGGTTGAAAAAAACACACACAAACTGTGTCTGAACCACAACCCTCAGCAGATGTCCGCTCCCCCAAGATCCAACTTGTTGCACGTGTATAGGAGTCACTGAGTGTGTATAGGAGAGGGTATCTGACCGACAACCCACGGCAGATGTCCGCTCCCCCAAGAGCCAACTTACGGAGTGTGTGTGTGTGTAGGGTGTCTGACCACAAACCCTGGCAGATGTCTGCTTCCTCAAGAACCACCTATCTGAGGGTGTAGAGGAGAGGGTGCTTGAGGGTGAGCTGTGAAAATGTGGACTAGAATTACTCAAGAGGTGGTTCTGGCCAGCTCAGTAGATTGCTTTAAAAAAGGCCTGGATTCTTTCCTAAATGTACAGAATATAACTGGGTAGGTAAAGTTGATCCAGGGAATATCAGATTGCCCCTCGGAAGATCAGGAAGGAATTTTGTTTTTTTTTCCCCTGCTGGAGCAAATTGGATCCTACTTTGCTGGGGTTTTTGCCTTCCTCTGGCTCAACTATGGGTATAGGATTGTGTATATGGGATATTATTAATATATTATTATTTTTATATTTTTTTTTAACTTGATGGACTTTTTTTTTTTTTTTTTTTTTTAAAACCAGACTAACTATGTAACTATGTGTCTGACCCACAACCCCCAGCAGATGTCCACTCCCCCCAAAAACCAACTTGCTGAGCATGTATAGGAGAGGGTGCCTGGCCCACAACCCCTGGCAGATGTCTTCTCCCCCAAGAACCACTTTTCTGAGCATGTATAGGAGAGGGTGCCTGGCCCACAACCCCTGGCAGATGTCTTCTCCCCCAAGAACCACTTTTCTGAGCATGTATAGGAGAGGGTGCCTGGCCCACAACCCCTGGCAGATGTCTGCTCCCCCAAGAACCACCTTTTATGAGTGTGTATAGGAGAAGGTGCCTGGTCCGATTTTTTTTTTTTTTTTTTTTTTTTTTTTTTTTTTTCCCCCAAGAGCCACCTATCTGAGTGTGTGTAGAGGAGTCGCTGAGCATGTATAGGAGGGGGTATCTGACCCACAACCCCCGCACCCCCCGGCAGATGTCCGCTCCCATCTGACTTTTCTTACTTTAAGTTGTAAGTATGTCAGTTCTATGAACTCGGTCTGTGGGGAGAGGTAGGAATGTAGCCGGTCGGGTTTTGTTTCACTTTTTTACGGGACGTTCTGTAGGTCTGTAAAGTAGTGAGAAGTGGATGGTGGCTGTTTCTGTAGCTCTGGGTTTATCCTTCAGATATTGGGCAGTATGGGCCCCGGGTACGGGGATAGTTCTAGGGGGCGATTCCCCCGGTGTTGGCACATACATGGAGAATTATTGGTTGTGTGCAAAGTGAAAACACTTGTAGAAATCTTAGATTAGCGCTGTGATGGCGTTATTAAAGTTTTTTGGTTTGTGTAGAGAAGATCTGGAATAATTACTGAATGCAAAATCACGGCCTGGTTTTTTTTTTGTGTGCTTAATGTGAGATGCCAACAATTATCATCAGAGGAACATAGAAGTATAGCTTATAGAAAAATAAATTTGTATGTGTTCAATGAAGGGTAGACCGCGCCTGCAACTACTATAGTCGATGCATTCCGGGCTACATAAATAGCAAGGACCCAGAGTCAAGGGTAACGGCATGCATAAGATTTAGGCTCCGTTCTTGTACGTGTGTGTTTTTTTTTTTTTTTGTTTTTTTTTATTTATTTATTTATTTTTTTGCAACTTTTTTTTTGAGGGGGAAAATCCGGGTGGCTGCACACCAAACTAAGATCTAAATGCATTTTTTTGCATAAAACCATGAAGAGCACTACATGTATAAGCAAGGGAGGAACAGCTTACGCGTTTCACCCACACAAGTGATTGTGCTTTATCAAAGCCCCATTGGTTGTGGATTTTTTTTTTTTGGAAATTCTATGAGGCCAAGTTGCCCTGTAAATTGCACCAAAGTTGCACAGGAACCTTTTCCAAAATCGCATTGATGTGAACGGTCACCAACAATGTGATTTCCTTTTGTCATGCGATTTTCTGTGCGACTCAGAAATCTCACGACACTTTTAAAGTGTTCCTAAAGTCAGACTTTTTTTTTTTTTTTTTTTTTTATTAAAATAACAAACCTGTTATACTTGCCGCCTCCTTCCTCTTCCTCCTTCTTCCTCCTCCCTGTCCCCGGCCAGCGATCTTGGCTCCTCCTCCTCTTGTTATGTCCACCATAGCTAGCCGCTGGCTATGAGGAGAAGCGTGGTCTGCGCTCTCCCAACCTGTGTTTCTATTGAGCTGCGCTCCATAGACTTGCACAGCGGGACCTAGGCCCGCCGCCCCCCCCCCACCCCCCCCCCCACCCCCCCACTTTCTCTTCACTGCATTTGAATGACAGCAGCAAGAGCCAATGGCTCCTGCTGCTTCTCGAATGCTGTGTGAAGAGGAAGAGAGGGGAGAATAGATGCAAGTCGTGCACAGCGCTGATCTCTTCTCCCCTCTCTTACTCTTCACACAGGGGAAGGGGGTGGGGCACAGGGAAATTTGAAAGGTGGGTGGTGTGTGGTTTTTTTTAATGCAAACAATGCATTAAGGTATAAAACGTTTTTAGGTTTAGTAACACTTTAAATGCCCATCAGACAAAAAAGTTAGATTCTTGGCCTGACACTGTAGCCACATTGTAACTTTCTTTTTATTTAAATGCATGTTATGTACGCTTCGCCCGAATATGTAAACGATGTTCGCAACAAACATGTGAGGTATCGCCGCAATAATTCTAGCCCTAGACCTCCTCTGTAACTCTAAACTGGTAACCTGTAAAAAATTTTTTTTATTTTTTAAAGTGGTGTTCCGGCCGAAATTATACTTTTTAAATAAAAATACCCTTATAATACAGTACACAAGCTTAATGTATTCTAGTAAAGTTAGTCTGTAAACTAAGGTCTGTTTTGTTAGTTTATAGCAGTAGTTTGTTATTTTATAAACTTACAGCAGGCCGTGGCCATCTTAAGTGTGGGCATCTGAAGCCAGACTGTATTTCTTCCTGGATCTCACCCTTGCAGATCTCGCACATGCTCAGTGCAGCACAAGCAGTGTAACAGGTTTCAGGTCAGGGTTCCATAGCAATGGCAGTGTCAGAGGACGTTGCCGCCCCTTCCCAGAAGGCATTGCAAACAGGAAATGATGCGATGGGCCACGGCCAGAGAGGAGGAAGTGAAAAATGAATACAGCAGATATACAGTAAGTGCTGAGAAAAAAAAATTAAAAAATATCCAATTAGTTTACAGTGCACAGTTTAGTGAGAGATACTGAAGAGTTGTAAAAGTGGGTGGAACTCCACTTTAAGTACCGAAGTTTGGTACCATTCCACGAACGTGCGCAATTTTAAAGTGTGACATGTTTGGTATCTATTTACTCGGCTTAACAAGAATTGCAACCACCGCCACTTTATTCCCAAGGTCTCTGCTAAAAAAAAAAAGTAAAAAAAGTATGTGTTTGGGGGTTCGAAGTAATTTTCTAGCAATAAAATGAAGTCTCATGACAAGTCGCATCCAGTGTGAAGGAATCCTAAGGGTCGGTTCACACTAGGACGACTTGTCAGGCGACCTAGCCGCCTGACAAGAAGCGTCCCGTTCTGTACAATGGAACCGTTCTTGCGTCGCTCCGACTTAGAAAAAGGTTCCTGTACTACTTTGGGGGCGACTTGAGGCGACTTGCATAGACTTCTATATAGAAGTTGTTTTGCAAGTCGCTGCCCCTGTCGTGTCCAGGTCGCCTGAGGCAGTCGCGCTGCAAGTCGCGCTGCCTCAGTGTGATCCGGGGCTACAGGTCTCTTCAGAGCGGTGATTTGGATTGTGCGGAGTTTTCCATCAGATTTTATTTCTGATCTCCTCTGTCAGGGTAATGCATTTCACCAACCTCTGTGCCATCTGAGGGGTGGGATGTGAACATTTTGGTGGGCCTCGTACTCTGTCGTGTTTTTGTGTGTCAGATCGAATAACAAATCTGTTTTTGATTTGCTGAAAATTTTTTTTTTTTTTTTTTTTTTACTTTTTTTTTGCAGCACTTCCACCAAAACCAGCCAAGCCCATGAGTCCCCTGTGTAACATCAGCAATAAGGACGGCGCCTGCACTGCGCTCCACGATGCAGAGTGGTACTGGGGAGACATCTCCAGGTAACGATCCTAACATTCGTCCACCTTCCGTACGTTGTGTCCATTGTGCTGCAGCGGCTCAGTCCCCCTTTTCTCTCCGCAGGGAAGAGGTGAACGACAAGCTGCGTGACATGCCGGATGGGACGTTCCTGGTCCGCGACGCCTCCACAAAGATGCAGGGAGATTACACACTGACACTCAGGTAGGTGTCTCTGCAGGTCTCATATGAAGGGGGAAGACATTGAGTAGAATAATCTGGAGGGCCGTAGACCTTGTTTGGCTGAAAAAATCAAGTCCAGGAAAAACCCACAGTATACAAATGTTATAAATGGAGTTCTGTAAATAAAATATTTGATAACCAACCAACAATAATTCTGCCCCCACAGACTGTCTACAGTAGGTGCTCATGTGGTCCACAGATTAGTCCTGTCAATGTAAGAAGGTTCTCCTAACGACAACTCGTTATGTGTATAAAAGACACCTGTCCTCAGAATCTCTTTCTTCCATCCAATCCTCACCATCATGGGGAAGACCAAAGATCTGTCAGAGGACGTCAGGGAGAAGATTGTAGACCTGCACAAGGCTGGAATGGGCTACAAGACCATCAGCAAGAAGCTTGGTGAGAAGGAGACAACTGTTGGAGCGATTATTCACAAATGGAAGAAATACAAAACGACCATCAATCGTCCTCGGTCTGGAGCTCCATGAAAGATTTCTCCTCATGGGGTGAGGATAGACATGAGAAAAGTGAGGGATCTGCCCAGAACTACACGGGAGGAGCTTGTGAAGGATCTCAAGGCAGTTGGGACCACAGTCACCAAACAAACCATTGGTAACACAATACACTGCCATGGATTGAAATCCTGCAGCCCCCGCAAGGTCCCCCTCCTCAGGAAGACACATGTAGAGGAACGTCTGAAGTTTGCCAATGAACATCTAAATGATTCAGAGAAGGATTGGGAGAAAGTTCTGTGGTCAGAGGAGACCAAAATTCAGCGCTTTGGCAAAAACTTGACTCCCCGTGTTTGGAGGACGAAAAATGCTGACTATGACCCTAAGAACATCATCCCTACAGTCACACATGGAGGTGGAAACATGATGCTTTGGGGCTGTTTCTCTGATAAAGATACAGGCCGACTTTGCCACATTGAGGGACCAATGGACGGGGCCATGTATTGTAAGATCTTGGATGAGAACCTTCTTCCCTCATCCAGAACACTGAAGATGGGTCATGGATGGGTCTTCCAGCATGACAATGACCCAAAACATACCGCCAAGGAAACAAAGGAGTGGCTCAAGAAGAAGCACATAAGGGTAATGGAGTGGCCTAGACAGTCTCCAGACCTTAATCCTATAGAAAATTTTGTGGAGGGAACTGAAACTTCGAGTTGCCAAGAAACCTTAAGGATTTAGAGAAGATCTGTAAAGAAGAGTGGACCAAAATCCCTCCTGAGATGTGTGCAAACCTGATCACCAGCTACAAGAAACATCTGACCTCTGTGATCTCCAACAAGGGTTTCTCCACCAACTACTAAGTCATGTTTTGCTTGGGGATCAAATACTTATTTTATTCGCTGAACTGCAACTCCATTTATAACATTTGTGTTTTTTCTGGATTTTTTTGTTGATATTCTGTCTCTATCATATAAAATACACCTATGATAAAAATTATAGACCCTTCATTTCTTTGTAAGTGGGCAAAACTTATACAACCTGCAGGGAATCAAATCATTATTTTCCCCCCACTGTACAGTCACCAGTAGTATAGAGTTTGTCAGATTCTGGGGCCTCTGGTAGAATACAGTCACCTGTAATATGGACTGTCTGGTTCTGGGTCCTCTAGTAGTATACAGTCACCAGTAATATGGAGTGTCTGGTTCTGGGTCCTCTGGTAGAATACAGTCACCAGTAATATGGAGTGTCTGGTTCTGGGTCCTCTGGTAGTATACAGTCACCTGTAATATGGACTGTCTGGTTCTGGGTCCTCTTGTAGTATACAGTCACCAGTAATATGGAGTGTCTGGTTCTGGGGCCTCTGGTAGTATACAGTCACCTGTAATATGGAGTGTCTGGTTCTGGGGCCTCTGGTAGTATACAGTCACCAGTAATATGGAGTGTCTGGTTCTGGGGCCTCTGGTAGTATACAGTCACCTGTAATATGGAGTGTCTGGTTCTGGGTCCTCTGGTAGTATACAGTCACCATTAACATGGAGTGTCCGGTTCTGGGTCCTCTGGTAGTGTACAGGCTCCAGTAATATGGAGTGTCCGGTTCTGGGTCCTCTGGTAGTGTACAGGCTCCAGTAATATGGAGTGTCCGGTTCTGGGTCCTCTGGTAGTGTACAGGCTCCAGTAATATGGAGTGTCCGGTTCTGGGTCCTCTGGTAGTGTACAGGCTCCAGTAATATGGAGTGTCCGGTTCTGGGTCCTCTGGTAGTGTACAGGCTCCAGTAATATGGAGTGTCCGGTTCTGGGTCCTCTGGTAGTGTACAGGCTCCAGTAATATGGAGTGTCCGGTTCTGGGTCCTCTGGTAGTATACAGTCACCTGTAATATGGAGTGTCTGGTTCTGCGTCCTCTGGTAGAATACAGTCACCTGTAATATGGGGTGTCCAGTTCTGGGCGGCCCCCCTGTCCCGACACGTGTTTTCTGGAGCTTCCTCTCATCATTCCTCTCGCTTTTATTCCAGAAAGGGCGGAAACAACAAACTGATAAAGATTTATCACCGAGATGGGAAATACGGGTTCTCCGATCCCCTCACCTTCAAGTCTGTTGTGGAACTGATCAACCATTACAGGCACGAATCTCTGGCCCAGTATAACCCAAAGCTGGATGTCAAGCTCTTGTACCCGGTGTCCCGGTACCAGCAGGTGAGCCTATGCTTGGCATGGAGGGCATTGATCAGTATAGCACGGGGTCCATCGTGAACTAACATGGCCATCTGTCTTTTGCTCTGAACAGGACCAGCTGGTGAAGGAGGACAGTATAGACGCCGTGGGGAAGAAGCTCCAGGAATATCACGGGCAGTTCCAGGACAAGAGCCGGGAATACGACAGACTGTATGAGGAGTACACCAAGACGTCGCAGGTCAGCCCCGGGTGTACACCACCCACTACTTGTCTTAGGGACGTGTTCATGTATATGTGCAGCTATAAGGACTAAGGCATTTTAAGTCATACTGGCATCATTATTTTTTCTTCAGATTAATCACCTGACCTCTGGGAAGTTTCACCCCAACCCCCCATGACCCAGGCCATTTTTTGCAATATGACACTGCATTACTTTAACTGACAATTTCACGGTCAGGCGATGCTGTACACAAATAAAGAAAATTTATGTCCCCTTTTTTTTTTTTTTTTTTTTTTTTTTTTTTTTTTTTTGCACTATAAACAAAAAATAAAACCTGACCATTTAAAAAAAACAAAACCAATACTTTACTATCTGCTATAAAACATATCCAATAAAAAAATTAAAAATCTAATTTCTTCATATTTAAACCAATTTGTATTCCACTACATATTTTTGTTTTAAAAAATCCCAATAAGTATATAGATTTGCGCAAAAGATATATAGTGTCTACAGTGCCTTGAAAAAGTATTCATACCCCATTGACATTTCCCACAGTTTGTCATGTTACAACCAAAAACGTAAATGTATTTTATTGGGATTTTATGTGATCGACCAACACAAAGTGGCTCATAATTGTGAAGTGGAAAGAAAATGATACAAATAAATATGTGAAAAGTGGGGGGGGGAGGGACATTTGTATGGCGCCCCCCGGAGTCAATACTTTGTAGAACCCCCTTTCTCTACAAGTCTTTTTGGGGATGTCTCTACCAGCTTTGCACATCTAGAGAGGACATTTCTGCCCATTCTTCTTTGTAAAATATCTCAAGCTCTGTCAGATTGGATGGAGAGCGTCTGTGAACAGCGATTTTCAAGTCTTGTCACAGATTCTCAATGTGATTTAGGTCTGGACTGTGACTGGGCCATTCTAACACATGAATATGCTTTGATCTAAACCATTCCATTGTAGCTCTGGCTGGATGTTTCGGGTCGTTGTCCTGCTGGAAGGTGAACCTCCGCCCCAGTCTCCAGTCTTTTGTAGACTCTAACAGGTTTTCTTCTAAGATTGTCCTGTATTTGTCTCCATCCATCTTCCCATCACCTCTGACCAGCTTCCCTGTCCCTGCTGAAGAAAACCATCCCCACCACATGATGCTGCCACCACCATGTTTCACGGTGGGGATGGTGTGTTCAGGGTGATGTGCAGTGTTAGTTTTCCCCACACATAGCATTTTGTTTTTAGGCCATAAAGTTGAATTTTGGTCTCATGTGACCAGATCACCTTCTTCCACATGTTTGCTGTGTCCTCCACATGGCTTCTCACAAACTACAAACAGGACTTCTTATGACTTTCTTTCACCAATGTCTTTCTTCTTGTCACTCTTCCATAAAGGGCAGATTTGTGGAGAACACGACTAATAGTTGTCCTGTGGACAGATTCTCCCACCTGAGCTGTGGATCTCTGCAGCTCCTCCAGAGTTACCATGGACCTCTTGGCTCTTCTCTGATGAATGTTCTCCTTGCCCGGCCGGTCAGTTTAGGTCCGTGGTTCTCAACTCCTGTCCTCAGGGCCCACTAACAGGCCAGGTTTGCAGGATAACTGAAATACATCACAGGTGATATCATTTGCTGCTCAGTGATTGCAGTGTTCTAGTCTGTATCTCCACCAAGGTAATACTTAAATTCTGGCCTGTTAGTGGGTCCTGAGGACCGGAGTTGAGAACCACTGGTTTAGGTGGACGGCCATGTCTTGGTAGGTTTGCGGTTGTGCCATACTCTTTCCATTTTCCGATGATGGATTGAACAGAGCTCCGTGAGATGTTCAAAGCTTGGGAGATTTTTTTTTTTTTTTTTTTTAATAACCTAACCCTGCTTTCTACTTCTCCACAACTTTATCCCTGACCTGCCTGGTGTGTTCCTTGGCCTTCATGATGCTGTTTGTTCACTAATGTTTTCTAACAAACCTCATGAGGGCTTCACAGAACAGCTGTATTTATACTGAGATTAAATGACACACAGGTGGACTGTGGCGATCTGCCATGTTTACATCCAGTGTCTGGCACCCACAGAGGGACTACAATTCCCAGGATTCATTGTGACGGGTGCTAAGCAAGGCATGCTTTCCTCTTGGGAAGGTGCCTCCATTCTATCGTTCCGCCCACCTTTCTACTACTACTACAGCAGGAATTGCATCTGGCGCCTGTAGTGACGTGACATTGGTGCGCACAGCTCAGATCTTCGGGACTATGCCAATGATCACACCACTGAGGGGCGTGACGGGTGGAAGGCTGGGGACGCACCTGTGTGGGGGCGCGACAGTCAGAGGCTGGGGGCATGCTACAGAGATTTGACCCCCCCAAGATTTATGTATACAAAGATCAAAAGAAATTAAAAAATGGAATGGACAGTACATAAAAAGTAAGTTAAGAGAATAAACCAGTCTATAAGTAATTTCCTCCCGTGGGTGTTGAGTAGCAAGGCAAGGAAACCTCCAATGAGCTGGAGAGGATGCACAGAATGTACCGTTGGTAGCGGTCTGGGCTCCGGGGATCTGAGGCCTTTTGTATCGGTTTGTTTCCCCTCTAATGTAAGTCACAGGATGAAGGCTGGGAGGATATTGATTACATCACCTGCAGTTCCCTCCAATTGCCACAAGAGGCGCAATGTCATGTCTAATCTCCTTTGTTAGACTGCAGGAATGATAGTGGCACCTCCTTTATCTACTGGCTTTTTTTTTTTTTTCTATTTCTAGAATAGACTGTTCAATGCTAATTTTATTGCAACATTCTGAATAAAATTGTATAAGACAAAATAAATCCTATAATTCTATTGCATAGTCCTACACTGCATTCACTTGTCCTCACATATTGTATGTAGTGCGTATTGTGCTCACGGATCATGTATGGTATTCATTGATCATATATGTGGCATAACATTGAATTTTTTTTTTTTTTTTTTTTTTGTCCTGCAGGAGATTCAGATGAAGCGAACGGCGATCGAAGCCTTCAATGAAACCATCAAGATATTTGAGGAGCAGTGTCATTCCCAGGAGAGGTTCAGCAAGGAGTTCCTGGAGAGGTCTCAGCGGGAGAGCGGAGAGAAGGAGATGGAGAGGTAGGTACCGGTGACGTCGGCTCCTGTTGGTTGTTCTGCGGCGTGTGCACAGCCAGCACTGAATTCTTCCTCTTCCTCCCAGAATAATCGGCAATTTTGAGAAGCTGAATTCTCGTTTGGGGGAAATTCATGACGGTAAACTGCAGCTGCAGCAAGACCTGAAGAAACAGGCGCTAGACAACCGGGAAACGGACAAGAAGATGAACAGCATCAAACCCGATCTGATCCAGCTGAGGAAGATCCGAGACCAGTACCTAGTGTGAGTTCCCTGACTACCGCTAATGTCATTATATTGAGGGGTGTGCCCCCCCCCCCCCCCCACAGAGCTGTACTCCTAAAACTCCCCATGTATGACCTATAGTCTACAATGCACAGCTGACTTAATGTAGAGCTGTTCCCTTCTGATGTCGGTGTAGAATGATGGCCCCTGGGGTAGTACAATCCCAGGATTGGGTTCACTGCTAATATATGGGCTCCAGCGGTATGGAGTTTGTTCGGTTCTGGGTCCTCTGCTAGTATATGGGCTCCAGCGGTATGGAGTTTGTTCGGTTCTGGGTCCTCTGCTAGTATATGGGCTCCAGCGGTATGGAGTTTGTTCGGTTCTGGGTCCTCTGCTAGTATATGGGCTCCAACGGTATGGAGTTTGTTCGGTTCTGGGTCCTCTGCTAGTATATGGGCTCCAGCGGTATGTAGTTTGTTCGGTTCTGGGTCCTCTGCTAGTATTTGGGCTCCAGCAGTATAGAGTTCGGTTCTGGGTCCTCTGCTAGTATATGGGCTCCAGCAGTATGGAGTTTGTCCAGTTCTGGGTCCTCTGCTAGTATATGGGCTCCAGCGGTATGTAGTTTGTTCGGTTCTGGGTCCTCTGCTAGTATTTGGGCTCCAGCGGTATGTAGTTTGTTCGGTTCTGGGTCCTCTGCTAGTATTTGGGCTCCAGCAGTATGGCATTCTGAGTTCTCCGGTAGTCTCCAGTAACATGGAGTTTGTCTGTTACTGTGCTCTCTGGTAGAATATGGGCTCTGTTAGCATGGAGTTAGTCTGGTATTGGGTCCAATGGTGGTAGTAGTATATGGGCTATACTAGCATGGAGTCTGTCCCCCCCATTAGAACCTCTTGTGGCCCCAATGAAATGCATGAACAGTGTTGCTGATGTCACAGTGACAAGTATGAGAGGTGGTGTTTCGTGATGTCACGGCATGATGGAGTAACTTTCTCTCCATTTTATTTTTTTTTTTTTTCCCTCCTATAGATGGCTCAATCACAAAGGTGTGCGGCAGAAAAGGATCAATGAATGGCTTGGAATAAAGAATGAAAGTATAGAAGAGTGAGTGTCTTCCTTGTTTCTCAGCTTATCTTCGGGTCTCTAGCTCTGGTCCTCTGATATTAACCCATCTTCTCCTTAACAGTCCCTATTTCATGAGCGAGGAGGATGAGCCGCTGCCGCACTACGATGAGAAGACCTGGTTTGTGGGGGACATCAATCGGGTTGAAGCTGAAGAGCTCCTCCGAGGGAAGACCGACGGAGCTTTTCTAATCCGGGAGAGCAGCAAGAAAGGATGCTACGCCTGTTCTGTGGTGTAAGTATTTATAGTCCCCTCCCCTCTCCTCCTGATCCATACTGTTGTTGGGCCACCTCTCACAGCTGTTGGCTTTTTCTGCCATCATTCATTTTTGCTCTTCTTCACGTGTAGATTTAATCCTTAGGCTACTTTCACACTGAGGCGCTTTACAGGCGCTACAGCGCTAAAAATAGCGCCTGTAAAGAGTCTCTCCAACATGAAAGCCTGAGGGCTTTCACACTGGAGCGGTGCGCTTGCAGGACGTTACAAAAAGTCCTGCAAGCCGCATCTTTGCAGCGCTGTTGGAGTGGTGTATACACCGCTCCTAAAGCGCCCCTGCCCATTGAAAACAGTGGGGCAGTGCCGGCAATGCGCCGCTGCAGCGGCGGTTTTAACCCTTTTTTGGCCGCTAGCGGAGGTTAAAATCACCCCGCTAGCGGCCGAATAGCGACGGTAAAGAGGCGCTAAAAATAGCGCTGCTTTATCACCGACGCCCGCCTGCCCCAGTGTGAGAGTAGCCTTAGGGCTGATGTCAGTCACTGTACTGCTGTTCCCAAGCATTATACAAAATAATCTATCTAGGGTTGCACCTATACCAGTTTTTTTAAGACCGAGTACCGATACTTTTCCTCAAGTACTCGCCGATACCTATTTATTTTTTTTATTTCCCCTTCCCTTTTTTTTTTTTTTTTTTTTTTTTTTTTTTTTTGTGTGGAGAGGTGGGTTATTGTTTAGGGTGGAGAGGGCTGTTTTGGGAGGGGAAGGGGGTTTATTGGGGAACCCAATCGCTGCACTAGAACACCCAGCAGACCTGCCCTCCCCCCCCCTCCAAGAAGTTCTGCAGCAGCAAAGCCTGGCTCAGTGTAGGACACACTACAAACCAGGCAGGCAGATCTGTCACCCCACAGAGGAGGCCCAAAGGAGGAGAAGCACATCGCCGGAGGACACAAAAAAAGAAAAAAAAACAGAGGCGGCGCAGGAGGGGGGTGGAGCCAGGGCGGGTCCACTGTGAGGAAGGGGAGTCCCCACTGACAGCTGAAATGTCATTCCTTGTTAAGGACGCGGCGGCCCCTCTCCTTAACAACTGACTGCCTGCATTCTTTTGCATGCATTTCATCTGTCAGCGGGGGAATCTCGCTGACAGATGAAGGAGCCGAACCTGAAGGTATCAGTTTCAGGTATCGGCATGAGTACCGATACTCATGCAAATGCTTAGTATCGGCACTGATACCAGTATCGGTGCAACCCTAAATCTATCCCTTTTTAGGTGTGCATGCTCCTCCTGCTGGGTGCTGCAGACTTTAGTGTGGATTTAATTAACAGTGATTTCAGTCACTGTACTGCTGTTCCCAAGCATTTTTAGGGCTTATGTTAGTTACTGTACTGCTGTTCCTGAGCATTATACAAAAGAATGCATCCCTTTAGACATGCATGCTCCTCCTGCTGGGTGCTGCAGACTTTAGTGTAGATTCAGTGCTTAGGGCTGCTGTCTGTCACTGTACTGCTGTTCCCAAGCATTATACAAAAGAACGCATCCCTTTCTTAGATGTGCATGCTCCTCCTTTCTGGCTGCTTCAGCTGTGCAATCTGCTGATCTCTCTGTTAGAATATAATCAAGCAACTGATCAACTAATTGCACAGATAAGTTTGCAGCACAAAGGGGCCACCAGGGAGTAGCAATGCACCTCCTAAAGGGATGCTTCCCCCCTCCAATGGAAGAGTGCTGTGACTGTTACAGGGTCCTGCCAACCCACCTCCTACAAAACTCTGTCTTACTGCAGAGCAAAGACCTGGCAGAAGGACCCAGTGATGATGTCGAGGGGTCTCAAAAAAATAAATAAATAAATAAATATTTCTTGAAAAGTATTTGGCTGAACTGAGCCGCTGCTCCCAATTTGACATCTATGCGGGTGCACGGTCCCCAATACAGACAGTGAGCGCTCGAGGCTGTGCAGGTCACATTGGGAGCAGCAGCAGCGTCCATGCATTCCAATTGACATCAGTGGGACTGGTTACACAGGACAGCTGTATATTATACTTCAGCTATAAGGCTATCCTCCCCAGAAGGCTCTAACCCAGGGGTAGGCAACCTCGGCCCTCCAGCTGTTTTGAAACTACAAGTCCCAGGAGACCTTGCAAGACCCTGACAATCACAGGCATGACGGGATTTGTAGTTTCACCACAGCTGGAGGGCCGAAGCAGCCTACCCCCTGCTCTAACCATTCCCATGACTAGCCAGCCCCTCCCCCCCAGCATTCTGCTGTTTGTATAATTCTTCTCATGTGTCGTCTTCTTTTTATAGGGCGGACGGCGACGTCAAGCATTGCGTAATTTACAGCACTTCACGGGGCTTCGGCTTCGCAGAACCGTACAACCTGTACAGCACACTAAAGGAGTTGGTCCTCCATTACCAGCATACTTCCCTCGTCCAACACAACGATTCTCTGAATGTCAGGCTGGCCTATCCCGTCTACGCACACACGTCCTCCCTGTGCAGATAAGCCCCCGGAGGACCCCCAGGCAGCCATTTTGGATCTTTTCTACAGTTTTTTTTTTTTTTCTAGAACTAAAGAGGGCATTCTTTTTACTTAGACTGCTTGATTTGCACAAGAAGTGAATTTGTGAATGTGAAGGAAGAAGGCGTGTCATCGTAGGATGGCCATGTGCTGGACAGTGTTCTGGTCATGTGCTGAACCATGTTCTGGTGCTTCCTTGCTTGTTCAGCTGAGAATCTGGAAGAACCGAGCTTGCTGGGCTCCCGGCGGTGGAGAAGGATCGTCTTTTTTTTGAGGTGCTCCTCGTACCCTACAATGCCTGGAGGACATGAAGATAAAGGTCCGCACCAGCATGTGCTCCTGGTGATAGCCAGCAACACATATGGGAAAGAAGACCAAAGGATTCTCAATTCACTTTGATTTCCTGGAAGGAAACAAAAACTTCGACTAAAAGTTGCTTTTATTTTTGCAACACTAAACAAAAGGTTTTGGCTTCCATAGCACTTACTCTTCATGTGAGGAAACGTCTAGTTCTAACCAAATTCAACCACCAAAACTTTGCTCATCGCTGAACTAGGCACTTATGTGGGAATTTTTGCATCGGCATCTGCACATACTTCTCCGCCAAAACTTGAAAACAAAACGGTGGTTTGAAACACTAATGATCTGAATATTGTTGTAAGCTTCTATATATCTATTTTTCTGTTTTCATCCTGGAGGTGGCAGCTGCACCACACGTTCCAATGCAGGGTACTGCTCACCGCCTGGCTGTAGAACATGTTCCATCGCAGGGTAGAGCTCTCCAGGTTGACATTGCAGGGTAGCGCTCACTTCCTGGCTGCAGAACACATGACATTGCAGGGTAGCGCTCACTGCCTGGGAGCAGAACACATGACATTACAATGTAGTGCTCACCGCAGAACATGTTCCATTGCAGGGTAGAGCTCTCCAGGTTGATATTGCAATGTAGAGCTCACCTCCTGGCTGCAGAACACATGACATTGCAGGGTAGCGCTCACTGCCTGGGAGCAGAACACATGACATTACAATGTAGTGCTCACCGCAGAACATGTTCCATTGCAGGGTAGCGCTCACCACCTGGGAGCAGAACACATGACATTGCATTGTAGTGCTCACCGCCTGGGAGCAGAACACATGACATTGCAGGGTAGCACTCACTGCCTGCCTGGGAGTAGAACACATGACATTACAATGTAGTGCTCACCGCAGAACATGTTCCATTGCAGGGTAGAGCTCTCCAGGTTGACATTGCAATGTAGAGCTCACCTCCTGGCTGCAGAACACATGACATTGCAGGGTAGCACTCACTGCCTGCCTGGGAGTAGAACACATGACATTACAATGTAGTGCTCACCGCAGAACATGTTTCATTGCAGGGTAGAGCTCTCCAGGTTGACATTGCAATGTAGAGCTCACCTCCTGGCTGCAGAACACATGACATTGCAGGGTAGCGCTCACCACCTGGGAGCAGAACACATGACATTACAATGTAGTGCTCCCCGCAGAACATGTTCCATTGCATTGTAGTGCTCACTGCCTGGCAGCAGAACACATGACATTGCATTGTAGTGCTCACCACCTGGGAGCAGAACACATGACATTGCATTGTAGTGCTCACCGCCTGGGAGCAGAACACATGACATTGCATTGTAGTGCTCACCGCCTGGGAGCAGAACACGTTCCATTGCATTGTAGTGCTCACCGCCTGCGAGTAGAACACATGACATTGCAATGTAGTGCTCACAGCCTGGCTGCAGAACATGTTCCATTGCAGGGTAGTGTTCACCTCCTGGGAGCAGAACACATGACATTACAATGTAGTGCTCACCGCCTGACTGCAGAACATGTTCGTATTGCATTTTAGTGCTCACCACCTGGGAGCAGAACACATGACATTACAATGGCTGCTGAACATGTTCTATTGCCGTGTAGAGCTCACCGCCTGCTCTCCAGGGTTTAATAATATATTTTTTTTTTTTTAATTTCCAAAGGTAATCCAAATGGACTCTTTGGAATGTAAACGGACGATGAGCTGGTGCTCCGTTGTGTAATCGTTCCTGGGGGGGAGAAACAAAATAATCGTCACTTTGTATTGTCAGATGACGGTGTTTCTAGATGGCTCAGTGTACCAAAAAACTATTCCAGACCCCCAACAGGGAGGGCCTGGCTCTGATGATCCCGGGGACTAGTTTTTTTTTTTTTTTTTTCCCCCCCTCTTTATGTGTCAGATGATGAGGGGAAGTCAGAGCTGGGTCTGGTCCCCCAACCCTCCATATAGTGGTCCAATTCGCGGTGTGTGTGTGCGTGTGTATGCGCGTGTGCAAAGAGGATCACCTGCACCGTGGCTGCAGATCGATGTGATCCTTGATATTTGACAATCCTCAGCCAGATGTTCTGGGATGGGTACTGCCCCCCCCAGTGGTGGGAGGAGGGGGTACGATGAGGCATACTGCCCCCCCAGTGGTGGGAGGAGGGGGTACGATGAGGCATACTGCCCCCCCAGTGGTGGGAGGAGGGGGTACGATGAGGCATACTGCCCCCCCAGTGGTGGAAGGAGGGGGTACGATGAGGAATACTGCCCCCCAGTGGTAGGAGGAGGGGGTACGATGAGGAATACTGCCCCCCCCCCCCCCCCCCCCCGTGGTAAGAGAAGGGGGTATGAAGAGGTAGGGGGTCTGTTGGAAATTATTTAGACAGATTGGCTAAAGGGGATAATTTATCAGACGCTCTTCTGAAAGGAGTGGCCGACATGCGTCCGTGTCACTGTGCCCACAGAACACCGACCGTTTCCTAAAGCCAGGAACATTGGGAGTCACACAGAAGAGATTACAGATCACGGATCTGATTTAGGCAGCTACATTGTATGGTATGTTTTATATTTATTTTTATTTAATAAGTGAAATGTTTTCTAGTGCGAGTCTTCAGCTTCCTTCTCTCTTTTGCAAAGGTCAGGATCTTTGACCCCCCCCCGACGAACCACTTGTACAGCTTATCTAGCCATCTAGAAGCATTGTGCATCTCCTGCGTTCTGTGTGAGTGTCTGGGTGACCCCCGCTGTGTGGTGTAGTCACACATCTTTCTCGGGTTTGTGCCCATCCTTGGCATGGTGGCCGTTGCACATCGACAATTTTTTTGCACTCACTTTTTGGCAAACGGTGCGCTCCAGATATCAGCAGGTGGTGCCAGCTGGAAGAAGCGGGTAAAATAAGGGAGGAGTGTGTTTATTTTATTTTTTTGGCAGGGGGAGGGGGGGTCTTTTCTTTTAGTAACTGGCTTATTCTATGAAAAAAAAAAAAAAAATTACCTTTTAAAGAACAACATATATGTATTTTTTTTTTATTTTGTCCTGGTGGTTGTGTTGCGCCGACCCCAACCCCAAACACCCCCCCCAGTGCGTGTGTGCACGGTTTGGCCACATGTACTGTAGCTTGTAGACCATGCACTTATGGCGCTCTCTTATGGTCTCTTTCCTGGTTTACGAATTAATATGAGAAGTGGGCGTAACTGTGCAATATGAATGCGATTCTCTGCGTTCCCGGCTGGGCAGCTGCTGGTGTCGCGTATCTTCTGGGCGGAGCGGCCGGGTGCCAGTTCTTCCCCTGTATTTGCTAATCTTCCAGTGGGGGGCTGGGGAGATTGCAAGTCAGTATTACATGTATGGGTGGTTTTATGTTTTTGCCGTTTTCTTATTCATGGCCACCGCGCTCTGGAAATTGTCTTCCACGGTATCCATGTATAACTGGCACTGGGGGGGGGAATTTTAGCAAACAGGTTGTCAGATATAGTTGACTATAAGATGAGCTATAAATCTGCACCAACGCGCCGCCCTCGATTCCTTGTATGAGAATGTCTGAGCTCTACAAGTGGTACCACCCCGGATTGCAGGTGCAGTTTGTGTCACAAAACTAACTGAAAACCCTCAACTGGAGCGTTCTGATTTGCACTAGAAAAACCACCTCATCTTGTCCACTAATTTGCTTGAAAACCCTCCCTCCATGACATGCCAAGGCACATTGTCTAGTGAGGAATATTATAGTCTGTGCACTATACTGTGTGCCTTTTTATTACCAGTACTGTAGCCCCAGCGGCGTGCCCCTTGGCCCAGGCGGCCAGGCCCCGGCGGCGCGCCCTCTTGGCCAGGTGGCTGTTCATATGTGAATTGCTGCTCTGATTGGCTCCATGTTGATCTAAAGTTCTAATTATATCTTCTGTTCTGACACTCGGACCTCTGACATCTCCTGCAAGTCCTGTATTTCTGGAATGGGGGGGAGCCATGGGATATTGCGCAAGATAATTTGGGGGTTGGCGGGGAGGGTCCGGCTGTTTTTTTTGGTTATAATCAAATGCTCCACTCACTTTAATAGATAATGTCCATCAAAGCCTAAACCGCTCGCCGAGGGGTAGGCCGAGGAGACGGCCACCTTGGGCACTTCAATGCAGGATGGGGGGGAGAAATGGGGGGGGGGGGGTTTAGACCAGCAACCGATGCTGCTGAAGGAGGATGCACTTTAGCACTGTGTGCGCCCTCCTTCGTATTGTAGTGGGAGGGGCATCGACAACACCTGTATAGGTAGCTGGGAAGGAGGTCATTGGTGTAGCTTTAAATGTCCTTCATGTGACCCTTGTCACCAGATATGACGGTGCAAACGCTACGGGAACAAGTTCTGTTACCCGGCAGTTTCTGTCGGAATGTAAAAAAAACGCTTCGTCTCCTTTTTTTGAAGACAAATTGAACTCTTGGTACTTGAAGACTCTTTGTGAGAAGAGTTGTTTTTATAGGATGTTGGGACATGCAATTTAATGACTTTTTCTACATTTCGCTGTATTTCTGCATTTATTGGCAGAATCGTTTCAGGGGAATTTAGCTTTTTATTGATCAGTGGAGGTAATGGACTTGAAAATGACGATGATTTTTTTGGTTTTTTTTGTTCCTCTTCTCTTTTTTCCTTACTAATGGTTCTGGCTGCTTCAAGAAAACGCCTTGAAGACAGTCCATATCTTCCCATCGGACATCTGGTCCTTTAAGTGAGATCGTTTGTCAGACAAGTCTGACCACCAAATATCCTCAGCTGTAAAAGGTCCTCATTGTCTGTCCTATGGAGGAATTGCTGGGTATAAACAGTCCGGTCTCCATATTGGGCTGTACTAAAGGATTCTGGGTAAAAATTATCACGGGGGTCCGGTCTCCCTATTGGACTGTACTAAAGAATGCTGGGTAAAAATGGCACCGCAGTGGGGCTCCTTATTGGGCTGTACTAAAGGAATGGAAGAGTTGCCCCAGCTGTATACAGATTCCTGGCAATTCCTTCTTAGGGCCATGAAGGCCTTTTTTTTTGTCATCTCAGACCTTGAAATTCCAGAGGATAAAATCCATTCTATCCCAATTATTATTATAATTTTTTTTTTTTAAATGAAGCTTCCGCCTCCAGCATATGTTGCAGTGATTGAGGAGAATCCATGACATTTCAGTTGCACTCATTTTATGTATTAAAGAATGCTATGTTTGACCTAAAAGGTTTAATTTTTTTTTTTATAAATATATATATACCATTGTTATGTATTCTGCGGGACAGAAAGTGATTCAGTTTAATATTAAAAAAAAAAAAAAAAAAGCTTTGGAGGATTATGCAAACAGGTTTCACTAACGAAAACCCAATAAGCTATTACGATGCAGTAAGTGCACAGCGCGTTCCCGGCGGATCTGTGAAGAGGGGCGCAGGAAGTGCGCAGAATTTAGCTAGGATGTGGTGGAACCCTTCTTCAGTTTTTAGTACACATTTTGTGACGGTCTGGTTGGGATCCTTCTACCGCCTCACTCCACATTTCTGATGGTCCGTCTGGGATCCCACCACTGCCCCACTCCACATTTCCGGCGGTCTGGCCGGGGTCCCACCACTTAGGACGGGCCGTCCAGGATCCCACCACGTTTCTGGCGGCGGTCTGCCCCGGGATCCCACCACTGCCCCACTCCACATTTCTGTCTGGGATTCTGCCGCTGCCGCCTCACACCACATTTTAGGACGGGTCGTCCGGGATCCCACCACCGCCTCACACCACATTTAGGATGGGCCGTCTGGGATCCCACCACATTTCTAATGATCTCTCTGGGACTCCACATTTTGTATGGTCTGTCCAGGATTCCACCCCATTTCTGACGGGCCACCCGGGATCCCACTGCCGCCTCACTCCACATTTAGGGTGGGCCATCCGGGATCCCACCGCCGTCCCACTCCACATTTAGGACGGATTGTCCGGGATCCCACCACGTTTCTAATGGTCTGTCTGGGATCCCACCACCGCTTCACTCCACATTTTAGATGGTCTGTCCAGGATCCCACCCCATTTCTGACAGGCCGCCTGAGATCCCGCCACATTTCTAATGGTCTCTCTGGGATCCCACCACCACCTCACTCCAGTCTCTAATGACTTTTCTTCCTGTTTTTGAGGAATTTTCCGCATGTTACTCTGCTACTTTGTTCTGACTGTTGTTAGTGTAAAACACGTTCTGTCTTTATGGTGTCATGAGGAAATCATATAGGTAGACTCAATGGGTTTCACAAGAGGCAGTTTGTACGTTTCGTGTTACGCCACCCATCATCACGCTCTAGCTGTTTTAGGCTGAATTTTTTTTTTATTTTTGTTTTTTTCCATTCATCGATAGCGGTCACCAGCCATCAGTCCAGGGCAGAGATCAGCCTCATGCAATAAAAGTACAAATACGCAATAACCCGTTTTATTGTGCAATCCAGGTTCCGGCTCTCCACAGCGCAGAGATGGGGCCTCCCCGTGCGCTTGTGGCGCCCAACACCCGGCATCTTCCAGGACTCCTGCACTCGCTGGTGACCGCTATCGCCCTCTGTATTTACTTTTTTATGGTTTGGTACCATGGTGGGCTGTTGTTACAAGTGAACTTGTATCTAATTGTTCAATACTCTGTATGGGCAGATTTGTGTACAGATTACATGGTTCCATAATACTTACCTGTCTTGCAGAATTAAAAAAGAAAATATTTTCCTGAATAATGAAGCAGAGCCGTGTTTTATTTATTTCACGCAGCCGCCTGGTACATAAAAACACACACTCACCAGATGAAGCACAAGAGGTTATTGGAACTGCGACAAGTTCAGGGATTTCCAGTACATGATGCAGCTGAATCTATGGGACAACAGCGACATGACCCCTTCCCAACCGCTCTCCAACAAGGAACATTAACCCTTCATAATGATCAATACCCAGATCATAATTAGCCACGCCCACCCTTGTAGGTTCATTCAGCTGATTTAAATGCCTAAGGACCCATTTAAGCCAGCCATAGACGGAGCGATTTTCTTTCCTGCAACCACGGGTTGTCTATCATTGTGCTGATCACATGATTAAGAACCATACTGATTGTGAGAAGGGGGGCAGAGGTGGTACCGGCTGGCTGCTATGAATGCACCATTCACATTCACAGACCCGGCCTAGGATGATTGATCTAAAGACTGGGCACCTGCTGGTTAATGTAACTCCCCAATGAGAATCGTAGTCACCTTTCATGACGACAGAATACAGGCAGAAGTAGCTTTGTGTTCAGCCTCTACTGCTCTCCCACGTTGTCAAAGCATGCAATAGCATCCAATCTCCATGTCCTATCATTGTAGAATCCAATTGGCTGTTCTGGGTAAACGCAAAGACTATCCATGGGACACATGTTGAAGTGCCAGCATTGGAAAAGATTCAGAGCGTTCACAGAGAGATAAAGATATAAGATTAACCAGACATTGAGCCCAAGGAAAAGTAGTAGGTGGTCTCATGGATCCAGGTCATGGTATATCTAGTACCGGTAGTAGTTGGTCTCCTGCATGCCAGTCATGGTGTCCCTAGTAGTGGTTGGTCACATGTATCGAGGTCTTGGTCTTTCTAGTGATAGTTGGTCACATGTATCCAGGTCCTGGGATATCTGGTAGTAGTTAAACCATGACCTGGATCCGCGAGACTACCTACTAGTAGATATGCCACGATTTGGATACACGTAACCAACAATCACTACATAGACCATCTACTATTAGATATGCCATGACCTGGATACATGTAACCAACTACTACTGGGGACACCATAATGGGCTTTCAGGAGACCAACTACTACTCGATCTACCATGATCTGGATTTGTGAGACCAACTACTACAAGATCTATCATGACCTGTGTCCATGAGACTAGTAGTAGTTGGTCTCATGAATCCAGGTCATGGTATATCTAGTAGTAGTAGTTCTTATGGATCCAGGATGTTGGACAGAGGACAAGGCCCGGGATTTATTTTCTCCTTGGAATCCACACCATCTAGAACTTTTTGGCTGTAATTCCTTTTTGTTTTTTGACACCTGATTATAAATAGCAGAGGAACAATAAAGCTTTTGTTTTGGTGCCAAACTTTATTCTCTAGGTTATAAAAGTTCAATAGGGAAAGTTGTCATAGCTGGAAGCAATTGGAGAAGTTCCTCCAACCATTTGGCATTCATCAGGTGCTGTATATGGATTCTGGAAGGAATAGTGGTCATCGCTCCCTATAATATTGTGTGTGTAGGACCCTCGGGCAGGGAGGATTTGGGGGGGGGAAGGGGTCACTACCAGAAACGAGTTTGGTGACCCAGAAGCTCGGGGAGAGTTCTCAGCCAATGTAGCTGAATGGAACAATGGATTGGCTCAGCGTCTCTCCTGATTTGCCAGTTGCGTTGATCTCGCACGCAGGGAGAAGCAGTTGTGCTGTGTCAGGGTTTCCTGTCTCCACTTCTCTCCGCTCGCCTTTTGTTGCAGCTGCTATTCAATCCGGCAAACAACAGAAGAGGCTGGAGAGCGGCCAAGAGCCGGCGGGGGAGAAACACCTGGACAGACAGACTTACAATGCCAACGCAAAGCTAAACAAAAACCGATGGCTCCTCGGTTTCCGGCACTGGATGGACCAGACAGTATTATCACAATGGTGCCCGGGGGGAGCCACCACTAATGGCGCAGACAAAACCCTACTTCAAGTCTTCTCCATCCTTATGAGACCCACAACGCACAATCTTCCACAGCTGCAAAGTTAGCGCATGTAAAATATGAACGGAAGATTTGGTGCACTCTGCTAAAAGACAAATTCCCCACCAAATGAAACAATTCAAACGTTCCTCTAAAAGTTAATTTACACCACACAGGTGTGCTAATGTGCACCTTTGTGCATTGTGAACGCATGCCGCAATTCATTGTCAAAACACAGTTTCCAACTTCTATATAATGACCAGTCCTGAGATGAGGCCATCTAGAGCCCAGAGCGAACATGCTGAACTGCAGCAAAAAATTGAGCATGCAGGCCAGGAAAGGGGGGGAAGACAAGCGAGCACCCCCCCCCCCCCCCCCACCCTCCTGAACAATACCAGGCCACATGCCCTCAACATCGGGGGGGGGGTGATTTGGGGGTCTCCAAACCTTACCCGGTGCCAGTGCCCAGACTTCAAGCTTCCACCTGTTCTGTAGCCAACTGCTGCAATGAGAAGGAACAGATCCTGATGTAAGCAATGGGGTCTCTACAATACTCCCTCCTCCCCCTTCCACTACTCCAACTTTTCAACTTCTCCACTCTCCTTACCCCACTCTGCTCTTCCCTGCTAACCTTAGGGAACCTATTGAGAGAGAATGGGCTCTAGGAACCATGATGTAAGAATTTTTTTGGAAACCCTGATGTAAGGGGGCTATAGGGACCCTGGAGATCCTAATAGTAGGGGGACTCTGATGTAATGGGGGAACTCTGGGGTCCCTGATGTAAGGAGGTGGGACTTTGGGGACCCTGATGTAAGGAGGTGGGACTTTGGGGACCCTGATTTAGGGAGAGGGGACTCTGGGGACCCTGATATAAGGGGGGCTGATTCTGGTGACACTGATGAAAGGAGGGAGGACTCTGGGGACCCCGATTTAGGGAAAGGGGACCCCGATTTAGAGAGAGGAAACTCTGGGGACCCTGATTTAGGGAGAAGAAAAAATAGGGACCCTGATTTAGGGAGAGAAAACTCTGGGGACCCTGATATAAGGGGAGCTGATTCTGAGGACACTGATGAAAGGAGGGAGGACTCTGATGTAAAAGCTGTGCCTAAAGCTGTGTAAGGGGCCCCAAAATTTCTGATGGCTGCCCTGTTCCCCACACACTACACCGACGTCCCACATATTTTACACTCAAGTCTGCAAACTTCCTGAACACTAAATTTGCTGTGTGGATAAGATTTATGGACATGCTGATACTTGTACCTTCTTAGCACCTAGGCCAAGACCTGACACCAGTCACCAGTTTAACCCTTTGGTGCAATTATGTCTCCAATCACTTGGCAAGGAAGCTCTGTGTTGGAGTATGCTCATGTACAGTTCATCTACACGTATGGCGCAATGAAGCAGAAATAGCAGCGTGACTCAGCGCCGGCTCTGGACATTCCCAGCTCATCCTGAGGAAGATTCTTAACCCTTTCCTATCTGTTAGAAAACCTTGTGCATAGTATGAAGCCTTGCCTGACTGCTTTGGCACAAACTGCCACCACCTGGTAAGTTCGAAATTCCATCAAATTCCACCCACACAACTCCGAGCCTTGTAGCAGCTTCACATCACCTGGCAACGGCAAACCAAAAGCACCGAGCCTGCCCAAACCTCATCCACCAGGGCTCAAACCAGTAGCATCAAGCCGGCCCATACCTCATCCACCAGGGCCCAAACCAGTAGCATCAAGCCGGCCCAAACCAGTAGCATCAAGCCGGCCCAAACCTCATCCACCAGGGGCCCAAACCAGTAGCATCAAGCCTCCCCAAACCTCATCCACCAGGGTCCAAACCAGTAGCATCAAGCCTGCCCAAACCGGTAGCATCAAGCTTGTCCAAACCTTATCCACCAGGGCCCAAACCAGTAGCATCAAGCCTGCCCAAACCTCATCCACCAGGGCCCAAATCAGTAGCATCAAGCCTGCCCAAACCTCATCTACCATGGCCCAAACCAGTAGCATCAAGACTGCCCAAACTTCATCCACCATGGCCCAAACCAGTATCATCAAGCCTGCCCAAACCTTATCCACCAGGGCTCAAACCAGTAGCATCAAGCATTCCAAAACCTCATCCACCAGGGCGCAAATCAGTAGCATCAAGCTGGCCCAAATCTCATCCACCAGTGCCCAAACCATTAGCATCAAGCCGGCCCAAACCTCATCCACCAGGGCCCAAACCAGTAGCATCAAGCCGGCCCAAACCTCATCCACCAGGGCCCAAACCAGTAGCATCAAGCCGGCCCAAACCTCATCCACCAGGGCCCAAACCAGTAGCATCAAGCTGGCCCAAACGACATCCACCATGGCCCAAAGCAGTAGCAACATGCCGGCCCAAACCACATCCACCATGGCCCAAACCAGTAGCATCAAACTGGCCCAAACCTCATCCACCAGGGCTCAAACCAGTAGCATCAAGCCGGTCCAAACCTCATCCACCATGGCCCAAACCAGTAACATCAAGCCGGCCCAAACCTCATGCACCAGGACCCAAACCAGTAGCATCAAGCCTGCCAAAATCATTAGCTATTCAAATCCCATCCCTGGGTCCCAAACCAGTAGAACCAAGCATGGCCAAACTTCATCCACCTGCCCCAAACCAGTAACACCAAGTATTGCCAAAACTTCATCCACCCTGACCCAAACCAGTAACACTAAGCCCGCCCAAACCTCATCTACTAGGCCCCAGATTCAGAGCACCAAAGCTGAACGAACCTCATCTGCCAGGCCCCATACCAATTTCTTCGAGCCTGTCCAAACCTCATACACCAGTCTCCAAATCAGTAGAACCAAGCCTGCCCAACATCCACCAGACCCCAAATTGGAAGCACCAAGGCTGAACAAACCTCATCTGCTGAGCTCTAAACCAGTAGAATCAAGCTTGCGTAAACCTTGTCAGCCGGGCCCCATACCAGTAGCACTCAGCCTGTCCAAACCTCATCCATAAGGCTCCAAGCCTGCCCAAACCTCATCCACTAGGCCCCAAATTAGGAGCACCAAGGCTAAACAAACCTCATCTGCCAGGATCTAAACCAGTAACATCAAGCTTGTGTAAACCTTATCGCCCGGGCCCCAAATTAGGAATACCAAGACTGGCCAAAAATCATCCAACAGGCTCCGAACAAGCAGTACCACAAGTATAAAATGTGCCATTTTATGGGTGCTTCCAGTCCTTATAAGAAATATAAATATGCAGATTTAAAATGGGTGGTTTCCATGAGCAATGTCATTTTTTCTTGACACTACTCTACATTACATTACATATCAAGCATGTCCGCTGGCAGAATGCAGGACGGGGTTTGATGTATCTCTCCTCCACCTTTCCTCCAGCGGCAAGAACACAGACCTCATTCATCCGATAACCAACAAACCGCCACGTATCCGCTGCAAGTGATTGCAGAGAGCCAATTATTTCATCCCTGGCAGATGCGGAAAATGCACCTTATTTGCTTTTCTTCTGGCCTTCATCTCCAATGACCTCACATCTCTCCGGAGGAAGCAGGTGTGCCAAGAGAATGCAGAGCTGGAGACCGATGAGGGGAAAAACACAGCGAGAGATCCCCATCCAGTCACATGAAAAATATATGCCTATGAAATATGATTCACGTGTACCCTGTTTTGCATAGGGGAGGAGATTCAGCTGGTGAAGAGACGTCTGGAAGAGAAAAGTGGAGTGAAACATCCAAATCTCATTTTGCAGGGTCTGTACACAGTGGGGGGCCCACCATCATTGCACCATGTAAACCGGCTCTTTACATGGACTTTACTTGTAGATGTGTCTTCTGTCACATCGTCTTCCAGCAGGCCACACGCATATATTGGTTTTCAATGGGCCCCTGTGTGCAGCCGACTCCTCCTATAAGCAGCACCTACTAGGTTCAGACACACTCTGCGCACATCCAACTCCCTCCACATGTACATATACACCTGTCTTCTGCTGTATGTCACATACTGGCTTCCAATGGCCCCTATACACCAACATCTGTCTTCTACTGCATGTACATTACTGGCTTCCAATGTGCCCTGTGAACACCTGTTTCCTCCTACATGTACATTACTGGCTTCTAATGGGCTCCGTGCACAACTGTCTCCTCCCACATGTACATTACTGGCTTCCAATGGGCCCTGTGAACATCTGTCTCCTCCCACATGTACATTACTGGCTTCCAATGGGCCCCGTGCACAACTGTCTCCTCCTACATGTACATTACTGGCTTCCAATAGGCCCCGTGCACAACTGTCTCCTCTTACATGTACATTACTGGCTTCCAATAGGCCCTGTGCACAACTGTCTCCTCCTACATGTACATTACTGGCTTCCAATAGGCCCCGTGCACAACTGTCTCCTCTTACATGTACATTACTGGCTTCCAATAGGCCCTGTGCACAACTGTCTCCTCCTACATGTACATTACTGGCTTCCAATAGGCCCCGTGCACAACTGTCTCCTCCTACATGTACATTACTGGCTTCCAATGGACCCCGCACACAACTGTCTCCTCCCAAAAGTACATTACTGGCTTCCAATGGGCCCTGTGAACATCTGTCTCCTCCCACATGTACATTACTGGCTTCCAATGGGTCTCGTGCACAACTGTCTCCTCCTACATGTACATTACTCGCTTCCAATGGGCCCCATACACAACTGTCTCCTCCCAAAAGTACATTACTGGCTTCCAATGGGCCCTGTGAACACCTGTCTCTTCCCACATGTACATTACTTGCTTCTAATGGGCCCCATGCACAACTGTCTCCTCCCAAAAGTACATTACTGGCTTCCAATGGGCCATGTGAACACCTGTCTCTTCCCACATGTACATTACTTGCTTCTAATGGGCCCTGTGCACAACTGTCTCCTCCTACATGTACATTACTCGCTTCCAATGGGCCCCATACACAACTGTCTCCTCCCAAAAGTACATTACTGACTTCCAATGGGCCATGTGAACACCTGTCTCTTCCCACATGTACATTACTTGCTTCTAATGGGCCCCATACACAACTGTCTCCTCCCAAAAGTACATTAGTTGCTTCTAATGGGCCCCATACACAACTGTCTCCTCCCAAAAGTACATTACTGGCTTCCAATGGGCCCTGTGAACACCTGTTTCCTCCCACATGTACATTACTGGCTTCCAATGGGCCCCGTGCACAACTGTCTCCTCCCACATTTACATTACTGGCTTCCAATCATGCCATGTGCACAACTGTCTCCTCCCAAAATCCCAGGAACGTACACGGCAAGTGCCGGCAGGGGCCAGCACAGAGGCGGGTGGAGACAAAGAGGTGCAGGTACTAGAAAAGAGTAGATGGGCGACAGTCAGGAAGGGTAGTGGGGGGTAGTGCCAAGGAGGCCGATTCAGGGCTGGAACATCCCAATAAGTACGCTCCATTGAGTGACATTGGTGAAACCAGTTAGAGACCAGCACTGCTGGAGCTGAGGGACTCTCCTAGCTGCCGGGGGAAGAACTCCTCCAGTGAGAGTTGGGGGGAAGCGAAGGAAAAGGAAAGACAGATTCTGGTGGTAGGGGACTCTATTCTTAGAAGGACAGAGAGGGCAATCTGTAATAAAAGACCTGAAGCGCCGAACAGTATGTTGTCTACCGGGCGCTCGGGTTCAGCACATCACGGATCTGGTGGACAGATTACTGGGAGGGGCTGGGGAAGACCCGGCTGTCATGGTGATCGTTGGTACCAATGACAAAGTCAGAGGCAGATGGAGTGTCCTAAAGAACGATTTTAGGGACTTAGGAGCTGAATTGAGGAAAAGGACCTCCACGGTAGTATTCTCAGGAATACTACCGGTACATCGAGCCACACCAGAAAGGCAGAAGGAGATTAGGGAAATAAACAAGTGTCTGAAGAGCTGGTGTAGTAAGGAGGGGTTTGGGTTCCTGGAGAACTGGGCCGACTTCTCAGTCGATCACCAGTACTATGGAAGGGACGGACTGCACCTAAATGAGGAGGGTGCAGATCAGCTGGGAGTAAAGATGGCCAAGAAGTTAGAGAGGTTTTTAAACTAGGCGACGGGGGGGGGCCAGAGGTAGGGATAGTCAGCGCAGAACATATTCCAGAGGGTAGTATTGGGGGCATTAGTGGTAGGTTGACTAAAGCACATAAACCCAAGGTAAGTATAGTAACAAGTCCTAGTTGCAATCTCGGAACACCCAACAAGAGGATAATAAGCAACCGGTCTAAACTATGTGGCATGTTCACAAATGCCAAGAGCCTGGTGGGCAAGATGGGTGAACTAGAGATACTGTTGTACGAGGAAGATTTGGATTTTGTGGGAATTTCAGAGACCTGGTTCAACAGCTCTCATGATTGGCTGGCAACCATTCAAGGGTATACCCTTTATCGCAGGGATAGAGAGGGTAAAATAGGGGGGAGGGGTATGCCTATATATCAAGAATAATGTACAAGTGAATGTGGGAGAAGACATTACTAAGGGAGCTAGGGAGGAGGTGGAATCCTTATGGGTAGTGCTCCAAAGGGAGGAAGCTAAGGGGAAAATAATACTGGAAGTATGCTATAGGCCCCCTAACCTGAAGGAGGAGGGGGAGACAGATCTCCTATCACAATTTGGATTACCAGCAAGGATGGGAATCATAATGGGGGATTTTAATTATCCAGACATAGACTGGGCGGAGGGAACTACGCATTCATCTAAGGCTCGCCTGTTCCTAAATGTCTTGCAGGACAATTTTTGGGTCAGATGGTAGACGCACCAACTAGAAATAAAGCGTTACTGGATCTACTGATTACCAACAATACAGACCTGATCACGGATGTGGAAATACGGGGCAATTTAGGAAACAGCGATCACAGGTCAATTGGCTTCAGTATAAATCACACAAATAGGAAACATAAAGGGAACACAAAGACACTGAATTTCAAAAGAGTCAACTTCCCTAAACTACGAACCTTGCTAAAAGGCATAAATTGGGATAAAATATTAGGAACAAAGAACACGGAGGAGAGATGGGTTTGCTTTAAGAGCATATTAAATAAGGGCATTAGCCAATGCATCCCATTAGGTAATACATTTAAAAGAGCGAACAAAAGTCCTGGATGGCTTAACTCCAATGTAAAAATGCATATAAAAGCAAAGGAGAAGGCCTTCAAAAAATACAAGGTTGAGGGATCATCATCAGCATTTAGACTTTATAAAGAATGCAATAAGAAATGTAAGGGTGCAATTAGGGTGGCTAAGATAGAACATGAAAGACACATAGCGGAGGAGAGCAAAAAAAATCCCAAGAAATTCTTTAAGTATGTAAACAGTAAAAAAGGGAGGACAGACCATATTGGCCCCATAAAGAATGAGGAAGGACATCTGGTTACAAAGGATGGGGAGATGGCGAAGGTATTGAATTTATTCTTCTCCTCAGTCTTCACAAGTGAATCGGGGGGCTTCAGTAACCAAAACTGCAGTGTTTATCCTCATGACACAACACAGGAAGCACCTCCATGGTTAAAAGAGGACAGAATTCAAATTAGACTTGGGAAACTTAACATTAATAAATCACCGGAACCAGATGGATTGCACCCGAGGGTACTTAGGGAACTCAGTCAGGTAATTGCCAGACCATTGTTCCTAATTTTTACTGACAGTCTACTGACTGGAATGGTACCAGCTGATTGGAGAAAAGCCAACGTAGCACCAATATTTAAAAAGGGCCCAAAATACATCCCTGGGAATTACAGACCAGTTAGCCTAACATCAATAGTATGTAAACTCTTGGAGGGGATGATAAGGGACTATATACAAGATTTTAGTAATAAGAATGATATCATTAGCAGTAATCAGCATGGATTCATGAAGAATCGTTCTTGCCAAACCAATCTATTAACCTTCTATGAGGAGGTGAGTTGCCATCTAGATAAAGGAAGGCCGTAGACGTGGTGTATCTGGATTTTGCAAAAGCATTTGACACAGTTCCCCTATAAACGTTTACTGTACAAAGTAAGGTCTGTTGGCATGGACCATAGGGTGAGTACATGGATTGAAAACTGGCTACAAGGGCGAGTTCAGAGGGTGGTGATAAATGGGGAGTACTGGGAATGGTCGGGGGTGGGTAGTGGGGTCCCCCAGGGTTCTGTGCTGGGACCAATCCTATTTAATTTGTTTATAAACGACCTGGAGGATGGGATAAACAGTTCAATCTCTGTATTTGCAGACAATACTAAGCTAAGCAGGGCAATAACTTCTCTGCAGGATGTGGAAACCTTGCAAAAAATCTGAACAAATTAATGGGGTGGGCGACTACATGGCAAATGAGGTTCAATGTAGAAAAATGTAAAATAATGCATTTGGGTGGTAAAAATATGAATGCAATCTATAGACTGGGGGGAGAACCTCTGGGGGTCCTAGTGGATGATAGGCTCAGCAATGCCAAGCTGCTGCTTACAAAGCAAACAGAATATTGGCATTAAAAAGGGGATCAACTCCAGGAGATAAAACGATAATTCTCCTGCTCTACAAGACTCTGGTCCGGCCGCACCTGGAGTATGCTGTCCAGTTCTGGGCACCAGTCCTCAGGAAGGACATACTGGAAATGGAGCGAGTACAAAGAAGGGCAACAAACCTAATAAAGGGTCTGGAGGATCTTAGTTATGAGGAAAGGTTGTGAGCACTGAACTTATTCTCTCTGGAGAAGAGACTCTTGAGAGGGGATATGATTTCAATTTACAAATTCCAGACTGGTGACCCCACAATATATAAATACCGGACTGGTGACCCCACAATAGGGATAAAACTTTTTTGGGGAAGGGAGTTTAACAAGATTGGTGGCCACTCATTAAAATTAGAAGAAAAGAGGTTTAACCTTAAACTACGTAGAGGGTTCTTTACTGCAAGAGCGGTTAGGATGTGGAATTCCCTTCCACAGGCGGTGGTCTCAGCGGGGGGCATCGATAGTTTCAAGAAACTATTAGATAATCACCTGAATGACCACAACATACAGGGATATGTAATGTAATACTGACATATAATCACACACATAGGTTGGACTTGATGGACTTGTGTCTTTTTTTCAATCTCACCTACTATGTAACTATGTAATAACTGGCTTCCAATGGGCTTGTGCAAAACTGTCTCCTCCCACATGTACATTACTGGCCTCCAATGGGCCCCATATACTCCGGTCTCCTCCCACAGTTACAAAGCAGTTGGTATACACACAGCAGTAACTAAAATTGTGCATCCCTAAATTAACCAATCAGAGGCCACCTGACTGCCTGGCCCCATTTCTGTCCCTGCGCACACAGACTTGCATACCAACCCATATTATACTTCACATTTTTGAATGACATTTCGCCCAATCTGCTGTGGGATAACCGTGGGATAACCGTGGGTACTCCCCCCCCCCCCCCCCCTGACGGTCTCCTTATGAAAATGCAAGTTGCCTGGCTGTCAAGCTGATTTGGCCTACAAATGTACACTAAGCCCGCATGCTTGTGCATGGTCAGCGACTCAAAGGATCAAAGCCAGAGGATCACCATGACATCCAGGCAATTAGAAGGAAGTCATGGATGGCAGAGCACTTGACAGGTCCTCTTTGATGCTGGGAACATGGGAAGTGACTCCACCCTGTAGAAGTGGATGGAAGGTGTCGCCCAGCTCTGCAGTTGGCAGTAGGCCAGACTCTGACCGCTGACACTCGGATGGATGGAGTTCACGTCCGCTCGGTGGCCGCTCCGCATTCAGCTAAGCTCACACCAAACCAACTGGAGCGTTGGCACAATGTCTCCTTTCAGAGCTGTAAGCCGGCCTGCACCTGTATACATACAGGAGATGGCGGCAATGAAAGAGGCGCTGTGATACCGCCGCACTCCATATTACAGAGACCACACTCCTCTCCCAGCCCCCAACAGAGGAGGAAATGAGAGTCCAGCAAGCCCAGCTCAACACATGAAGATTTCAAAGAAATGTATAGAGGAGCCAAGGAGGAAAAGTGTGAGGGGGGAGAGGAGAGCCAAGAGGAGGGGAGAGGAGAGCCGAGCCGAGAGGGGGGGAGAGGAGAGCCGAGCCGAGAGGGGGGGAGAGGAGAGCCGAGCCGAGAGGGGGGGAGAGGAGAGCAGAGCCGAGAGGGGGGGAGAGGAGAGCAGAGCCGAGAGAGGGGGAGAGGAGAGCCGAGCCGAGAGGGGGGGAGAGGAGAGCCGAGCCGAGAGGGGGGAGAGGAGAGCCGAGCCGAGAGGGGGGAGAGGAGAGCCGAGCCGAGAGAGGGGGAGAGGAGAGCAGAGCCGAGAGAGGGGGAGAGGAGAGCAGAGCCGAGAGAGGGGGAGAGGAGAGCAGAGCCGAGAGGGGGGAGAGGAGAGCAGAGCCGAGAGGGGGGGGGAGGAGAGCAGAGCCGAAAGGGGGGGAGAGGAGAGCAGAGCCAAAAGGGGGGGAGAGGAGAGCAGAGCCGAGAGGGGGGAGAGGAGAGCTGAGCCGAGAGGAGGGAGAGGAGAGCCGAGCCGAGAGGGGGGGAGAGGAGAGCCGAGCCGAGAGGGGGGGGGGGGAAGGAGAGCCGAGAGGAGGGAGAGGAGAGCCAAGCCGAGAGGGGGGAGAGGAGAGCCGAGCGGAGGGAGAGGAGAGCAGAGCTGAGAGGGGGCTGTTTGCTTTGGAGCCGCTGCTAGAAAGATGGGATGAAGAGAGGGAGGTGAGATCTGTAGAAGAGATGTACTCATTCACCAGGAAAGGAGAAGGAAGCTGGGAAGTTCCAACATCTGGAAGTAGTTGTGTGTGAGAGGAGAGAGGGGAGGGAGAAGAGAGGAGGATAGACAGCGAGGGAGAGGAGAGGAGAGGAGAGGAGGATAGACAGCGAGGGAGAGGAGAGGAGAGGAGAGGAGGATAGACAGCGAGGGAGAGGAGAGGAGAGGAGAGGAGAGGAGGATAGACAGCGAGGGAGAGGAGAGGAGAGGAGAGGAGAGGAGGATAGACAGCGAGGGAGAGGAGAGGAGAGGAGAGGAGAGGAGGATAGACAGCGAGGGAGAGGAGAGGAGAGGAGGATAGACAGCGAGGGAGAGGAGAGGAGAGGAGGATAGACAGCGAGGGAGAGGAGAGGAGAGGAGGATAGACAGCGAGGGAGAGGAGAGGAGAGGAGAGGAGAGGAGAGGAGAGGAGAGGAGAGGAGAGAGAGAGAGAGAGAGAGAGAGAGAGAGAGAGAGAGAGAGAAGATACAGGGGAAAAAAAGGAGGAGGGAGAGGAGAGAGAGGAGAGAAGGAAAGGGGAGGGAGAGGAGAGGAGAGGGAGAGAAGGAGAGAGAGAAGAAAGGCAGATAGAGGAGGGAGAGGAGAAGAGAGAGGAGAAGAGAGAGGAGAGAAGAAGGGAAAGAAGAGAGGAGAGAAGAAGGGAAAGAAGAGAGGAGAGAAGAAGGGAAAGAAGAGAGGAGAGAAGAAGGGAAAGAAGAGAGGAGAGAAGAAGGGAAAGAAGAGAGGAGAGAAGAAGGGAAAGAAGAGAGGAGAGAAGAAGGGAAAGAAGAGAGGAGAGAAGAAGGGAAAGAAGAGAGGAGAGAAGAGGAGAGAGGAGAGAGGAGAGAAGAGGAGAGAGGAGAGAGGAGAGAGGAGAGAGAGAACAGAGGGAAGGGAAGAGAGAGGAGAGGGAGAGAAGAAGAGAGAGACAAAAGGCAGGATAGGAGGAGGAGGAGAGGAGAACGAAGAGTTGAGAAAGAAGAGAAGAGAGAGAGAGGAGGAAGAGGAAAAAAAAGAGAAGAGGGGGAGGAGATATAATTTTATCCCCTTTATATTACCCCCCCCCCATCCTGGACTCCCCCTCCTCTCCTTTTTATAGCATTTAGAATGTCCCCGGAGTTCTTCCTTTTAACTTTCCCCTAATACAACCCATAATAACTCCTCAATTGGTCGGTGAAGCTAAAATGTATTTGGCCGGCCAATAAAGCTTATTTGACTTTGAGAGAAGAAGGAGGAGAAGTGAGACTGCAAAAGAAAAAGACAAACATAAATGGGGAAAAAGAGAAGACGGGAGCAGAAAGAATGGGAGAGGGGGATGAGAGGGGGGATGAGAGGGGGATGAGAGGGGGATGAGAAGTGGATGAGAGGGGGATGAGAAGTGGATGAGAGGGGGATGAGAGGGGGATGAGAGGGGGATGAGAGGGGGATGAGAAGTGGATGGGATGAGAAGTGGATGAGAGGGGGATGAGAGGGGGATGAGAGGGGGATGAGAGGGGGATGAGAAGTGGATGAGAGGGGGATGGGCGGGGGATGAGAGGGGGATGAGAAGTGGATGAGAAGTGGATGAGAGGGGGATGAGAGGGGATGAGAGGGGGATGAGAGGGGGATGAGAAGTGGATGAGAGGGGGATGAGAAGTGGATGAGAGGGGGATGGGCGGGGGAGGGGGGGGGGGGTTGGGTGAAGTGGGGACACAATGTAACGTTTCCTATATGAGGATGAAGTTGACACTTAGCGATGATCTGCAGTGAACCCCCCTCCTCCCTCCCAACCTCACTCCTTCCATCCCCCGATACAGGTAGAAATGGCCGATGACTTCCCCAATATTTGCCCCCTTCCCCTCCCCTCTAACAAGTCGTCTTTCTTAATATCTGTGGAATGTGCTGATCCGACATTTGGCCGCTGGGCCCCCGCAGACCGTTCTATCCAGGGAGCGCCGGACGCCATGAATTGCAGGATCTGATCCAAAGCCTGACTACCGAGCAATCGTTTCCCTGCCCCCCCTCCCCCTCACTTCCCCTCCTCCCCCCCCTTTCCCCACCGCACTTCAGATAACCGACCAATCCGAGAGGAAGACAAACATCGCCACTTCCAGGAATGGTGCAGGTGTCCGCCATCAGCGTCCGGACCGCCGCCATCTGTGATATGACCGGACAATATAAGAGGAGGAGTGTAGGGGCCCCGAAAACAGGACAACATAAGAGGAGGAGTGTAGGGGCCCCGAAAACAGGAAACGATAAGAGGAGGAGTGTAGGGGCCCTGAAAACAGGACAATATAAGAGGAGGAGTGTAGGGGCCCGAAAACAGGACAATATAAGATGAGGAGTGTAGGGGCCCCGAAAAAAAGGACAATATAAGATGAGGAGTGTAGGGGCCCCCGAAAACAGGACAATATAAGATGAGGAGTGTAGGGGCCCCGAAAACAGGACAATATAAGATGAGGAGTGTAGGGCCCCGAAAAAAGGACAATATAAGATGAGGAGTGTAGGGGCCCGGAAACAGGAAATGATAAGAGGAGGAGTGTAGGGGCCCTGAAAACAGGACAATATAAGAGGAGGAGTGTAGGGGCCCCAAAAACAGGAAACGATAAGAGGAGGAGTGTAGGGGCCCTGAAAACAGGACAACATAAGAGGAGGAGTGTAGGGGCCCTGAAAACAGGACAATATAAGAGGAGGAGTGTAGGGGCCCCAAAAACAGGAAACGATAAGAGGAGGAGTGTAGGGGCCCCGAAAACAGGACAATATAAGAGGAGGAGTGTAGGGGCCCTGAAACAGGACAATATAAGAGGAGGAGTGTAGGGGCCCTGAAAACAGGAAAATATAAGATGAGGAGTGTAGGGGCCCTGAAAACAGGAAACGATAAGAGGAGGAGTGTAGGGGCCCTGAAAACAGGACAACATAAGAGGAGGAGTGTAGGGGCCCTGAAACAGGACAATATAAGAGGAGGAGTGTAGGGGCCCCGAAAACAGAAATATAAGATGAGGAGTGTAGGGGCCCTGAAAACAGGACAATATAAGATCAGGAGTGTAGGGGCCCCGAAAACAGGAAAATATAAGATCAGGAGTGTAGGGGCCCCGAAAACAGGAAAATATAAGATCAGGAGTGTAGGGGCCCCGAAAACAGGAAAATATAAGATCAGGAGTGTAAGGGCCCCGAAACAGGAAATATAAGATCAGGAGTGTAGGGGCCCCAAAAACAGGACAATATAAGATCAGGAGTGTAGGGGCCCCGAAAACAGGACAATAGAAGATGAGGAGTGTAGGGGCCCATTTACATCTCTGTAGGCATCCTTTAAAATAATGCGTTGACAGCGCACCCCCCATGTGCCTCAGTGCTGGGGGCTCCAAACTTTTCAGTATGAGGGCCACATGGAATATTGAACAAATATGTGCAGGCAAAAAAAAGAAAAAAAAATCATCAGAGTCCCCCCTCCCCCATCAGTGTCCACTTTAGTTTCACTACTTACATCAAGTTGATAAAGTCACGTGTCGGTGACGCAACGCGTCAGGAGGAGGAGCCTGTGACGTTGCTAGTAGTGGCTGTGTGTGAGCACTGGCGGTGAATGAGAAGCCCGTAACACAGAGCTCAATGCAGCTGATCATTACTAACCATACGCGATCTTGTGAGCGGAGATTTGCGAGTACAACCTAATATCCTTGCATTTCACAACATTTTTGCTGAGATCATTGCGCAATGGATTTGTCTCTCTTTATATTTTTTATGGCATGGAAATGAGCGGAAAATCAGTTTAAACTTTACTGGGAACGGAGCGGTGAAAGTGACAGTGAACTTGTTACTATTATAATTATTGGAGATTCGGCACTGAATTCACCTATTTGCAATCTACTCATTTATTTATTGATTATTTATTGTTCAAACGCACTGAACTCACTTTATTCAAATATATTTTTTACTGATCACTTATTGTTGATGCATACTAGCTATTTATATAATTTCGACATTTTATCCAGGAGAATTAGCACTGAATGCACCAAGGTTTTTAATTTTGGACACAATTTTTGGTGATGCACATAAGTGATTTATGCAGTTTTTGGGAATTTTAGGATTATTGTGGTATTTTACTTCACAGTTTTTGTCATAGGTGTATTTATATGGAGTTTATTTATTTATGTATTTTTCTGTCACATATTAAGTTATACACCAAGGATTTCTCATGAGAGGTTAATATTAGCGCAATTATTCACTTACATATAATTTATCACTTATCACATACTAATTCATTGCAGCTATATTATTTGGCTCTCTCTCATTTATCACATGATTTTTTGGTTATTTATTCACGTCAGCGCTTCAGTACTCCTTTAATCTATTTTACAACATTTGTGGCACTTCCACTTTTCGGAAGATTTCGGCACATTATGTTCAATGGCTGCCTCAACGAATGTTAATCCCCCCCCAACAATGTCCATGAACCCCTAAAGTTTATGTGAAACCTGATTAGTAAATATTTAACACGATGATGTCATTTCAATCCTTTTAAATCCCACATTCTACATTATTGTACTGTGAGCCTGACAGGGCGACGCCCCCCAGGGGGCAGGTCCATGACACCCTGGGCTCACAGGAAGTGGATTACGATCACACCGGGAGACCAGCGGTGAAGGGGGATGGAGAGGATGAGCAGTACTTTGAAGACCTTCAACTCCCGGATTTTCTGGGCATCACTGCTCTCCTCCCCTCCTCCAAAATCTAATTAATAAAAAAAAATTGTCTGGATCCCCATAGCCTCCTCACATCAGGGTCCCCAGAGCCTCCTCACATCAGGGTCCCCAGAGCACCCCCACATCAGGGTCCCCAGAGCACCCCCACATCAGGGTCCCCAGAGCACCCCCACATCAGGGTCCCCAGAGCCCCACCCCCATGTGAGGGGTCCCCAGAGCCCCCCCCCATGTGAGGGGTCCCCAGAGCCCCCTCACATCAGGGTCCCCAGAGCTCCCCCACATCACGGTCCCCAGAGCTCCCCCACATCACGGTCCCCAGAGCCCCCTCACATCAGGGTCCCCAGAGCCCCCTCACATCAGGGTCCCCAGAGCCCCCTCACATCAGGGTCCCCAGAGCCCCCTCACATCAGGGTCCCCAGAGCCCCCTCACATCAGGGTCCCCAGAGCGCCCCCTCACATCAGGGTCCCCAGAGCTCCCTCACATCAGGGTCCCCAGAGCCCCCTCACATCAGGGTCCCCAGAGCCCCCTCATCAGGGTCCCCAGAGCGCCCCCTCACATCAGGGTCCCCAGAGCGCCCCCCTCACATCAGGGTCCCCAGAGCTCCCCCCATGTGAGGGGTCCTCAGAGCTCCCCCCATGTGAGGGGTCCCCAGAGCCCCCCCACATCAGGGTCCCCAGAGCCCCCTCACATCAGGGTCCCAGAGCCCCCTCACATCACGGTCCCCAGAGCCCCCAGAGCTCCCCCACATCAGGGTCCCCAGAGCTCATGGGATCGCTGTGATTGGCTGTCATTGGAGCGTTGTAACATTTGGTGTAATGAAAATTAAATGAAACAATTTGTTAAAATTCACACAAATGTCTATGAAAAGATCTCCAGTGAAGCGGGCGATGAATTGGAACGCTGACACCGTGATGAGAGCGGCGGTGGCACGCAGGTGCGCCAAGGCCGATTCCCTGCGCACTACAGAAACATTCCGCTGAAATAAAAGCTGAGAGCGGCCGGGGGCACCGAGAGCGGCCGGGGGCATCGAGAGCGGCCGAGGGCATCGAGAGCGGCCGAGGGCATCGAGAGCTGCCGGGGGCACCGAGTGCGGCCGGGGGCACCGAGTGCGGCCGGGGGCATCAAGAGCGGCCAGGGGCACCGAGTGCGGCCGGGGGCACCGAGTGCGGCCGGGGGGCACTGAGTGCGGCCGGGGGCATCAAGAGCGGCCGGGGGCATCAAGAGCGGCCGGGGGCATCAAGAGCGGCCGGGGGCATCAAGAGCGGCCGGGGACATCGAGTCAAAACCAACGTTCAGATGAAACGCTCAGACACGGCCGCTCAGTCTTCGCACCCGTGGGATGCAGTTTGTCTTCTGCGCCCGCTGGACGCACTTTAAAGGGCGGCAGGATGAGAAACGCCAGGAAACGGGTTTGTACAGCCGTGCGGTGCGCTGCAGTTTTATCTTCTTTCCGAATTCTAATTTAAACAGTTTACACATCCTGGTGGAGAACAGAGGGGCGAGTGTTCCCCCGGCTGGCGGCCCGCTGCCCCCCTCCCCCCTCAACATTCTACTCAAAATATTTGCCTGGACATAAAAGGCTCCGGCACACCGGCAACGCCAGAAGTGAGACTTGCAAGTTCCAGAATTCGGGTGGGATGGGAGAGGCGGATCTCTGCACGAGATGTTCCAACTCTCCGCGCTGAATTCTGACCGCCTGTAAGATGGCGGCAACGCGAGGAGCGAAGGACGCCATGGAACAGGAGAGCGACAATTTCACCCCACCTCTTCCGATCACCGACGTCCTCTGAGGACATTCCATCTTATATATGACACAGTGCAAACAAGACGCGTCGTAACCCATAGCAACCAGCAGTGATCCCAGAGCCTCCGGTAGGAGCGTCACCTGTCACCCTGGTCAACGCTGGCCTGAGATCTCATCACTGTGAAGAGCCAATCATGTGTCAGCGCATCCAGTTGTATCCTCCATTCACAAACTTGGTGCGTTCACTTCCAATGGAACCCTAAAGTGCTCCTCCACCCCAAAACCTAAATCTCACAGATGTGTGGATCTCTTCCCCTCCTCCAATCACATAACAGAGGAATGTTCCGGCTCCTCATATCCATCCATCCATCCACTCCCCCATCCATATCTCCATCCCCCCCATCCACTCCCCCATCCATCCATCCATATCTCCATCCATCCATCCATCCACTCCCCCATCCATATCTCCATCCATCCATCCACCCCCCATCCATCCACTCCCCCATCCATCCATCCCACCATCCATATCTCCATCCATCCATCCACTCCCCCATCCATATCTCCATCCCCCCATCCACTCCCCCATCCATCCATCCCACCATCCATCCACTCCCCATCTATCCCACCATCCATCCATCCACCCATCCACTCCCCCATCCACCCATCCACTCCCCCATCCATCATCCACTCCCCCATCCATCTCTCCATCCCCACCATCCATCCATCCACTCCACCATCCATATCTCCATCCATCCATCCACTCCCCATCCATCCATCCACTCCCCCTCCATATCTCCATCCCCCATCCACCTCCACCATTCATCCACTCCCCCATCCATCCATCCCACCATCCATCCATCCACTCCCCCATCCATATCATCCATCCCCCCATCCACTCCCCCATCCATATCTCCATCCCCCATCCACTCCCATCCATCCATCCACCATCCATCCATCCACATCTCCATCCCCCCATCCACTCCCCCATCCATATCTCCATCCCCCATCCACTCCCCATCCATATCTCCATCCCCCCATCCACTCCCCATCCATCCATCCATCCATCCATTCCCCCATCCATATCTCCATCCATCCACTCCCCCATCCATCCATCCATTCCCCCATCCATATCTCAATCCATCCATCCACTCCCCCATCCATATCTCCATCCCCCCATCCACTCCCCCATCCATCCCACCATCCATCCATCCATATCTCCATCCATCCACTCCCCCATCCATATCTCCATCCATCCATCCACCCCCCATCCATCCATCCCCCATCCCATCCATCCATATCTCCATCCATCCATCCATCCCACCATCCATATCTCCATCCATCCATCCACTCCCCATCCATCCATCCCCCCATCCACTCCCCCATCCATCCATCCCACCATCCATCCATCCATCCATCCATCCCCCATCCATATCTCCATCCATCCATCCACTCCCCCATCCATCCATCCCCCCATCCACCCCCCCATCCATCCCATCCACTCCCCCATCCATCATCTCCATCCCCCCATCCATCCACTCCCCCATCCACTCCCCCATTCATCCACTCCCCCATCCATCCATCCACCCATCCACTCCCCATCCAATCCATCCACTCCCCCATCCATATCTCCATCCATCCATCCACTCCCCCATCCATCCATCCATCCATCCACTCCCCCATCCATCCATCCACTCCCCCATCCATATCTCCATCCATATCTCCATCCCCCCATCCATCCACTCCCCCATCCATATCTCCATCCCCCATCCACTCCCCCATCCAACCATCCATATCTCCATCCCCCCATCCACTCCCCCATCCATACCTCCATCCCCCCATCCATCCATCCATCCATCCCCCATCCATCCATCCATCCACTCCCCCATCCATCCATCCCCCCCATCCACTCCCCCATCCATCCATCCACTCCCCCATCCATCCATCCCCCCATCCACTCCCCCATCCATCCATCCACTCCCCCATCCATCCATCCCCCCATCCACTCCCCCATCCATCCATCCACTCCCCCATCCATATCTCCATCCCCCCATCCACTCCCCATCCATCCATCCACTCCCCCATCCATCCCACCATCCATCCATCCACCCATCCACTCCCCATCCATCCACTCCACCATCCATCCATCCACTCCCCCATCCATCCATCCACTCCCCCATCCATATCTCCATCCCACCATCCATCCATCCATCCACTCCACCATCCATATCTCCATCCATCCATCCACTCCCCATCCATATCTCCATCCCCCCATCCATCCATCCATCCATCCATCCACTCCCCCATCCATCCATCCACTCCCCCATCCATATCTCCATCCATATCTCCATCCCCCCATCCATCCACTCCCCCCATCCACTCCCCCATTCATCCACTCCCCCATCCATCCATCCCACCATCCATCCATCCACTCCCCCATCCAACCATCCATATCTCCATCCCCCCATCCACTCCCCCATCCATCCATCCCACCATCCATCCATCCACTCCCCCATCCATCCATCCATATCTCCATCCCCCCATCCACTCCCCCATCCATCCCACCATCCATCCATCCACTCCCCCATCCATCCACTCCCCCATCCATCCATCCACTCCCCCATCCATATCTCCATCCCACCATCCATCCATCCACTCCACCATCCATATCTCCATCCATCCATCCACTCCCCCATCCATATCTCCATCCCCCCCATCCATCCATCCATCCACTCCCCCATCCATCCATCCACTCCCCCATCCATATCTCCATCCCCCCATCCACTCCCCCATCCATCCATCCCACCATCCATCCATCCACCCACTCCCCCATCCATCCATCCCCCCCATCCATCCACTCCACCATCCATATCTCCATCCATCCACTCCCCCATCCATATCTCCATCCCCCCATCCACCCCCCCATCCATCCACTCCCCCATCCATCCATCCACCCATCCACCCCCCCATCCATTCATCCACTCCACCATCCATCCATCCACATCTCCATCCCCCCACCCACTCCCCCATCCATCCACTCCCCCATCCATCCATCCACTCCACCATCCATCCACTCCACCATCCATATCTCCATCCCCCCATCCACTCCCCCATCCACCCATCCCCCATCCATGTCTGCATCCATCCCTCCATGCTTTATTTTGCTGTGAGATTAGCTGCGCCCATCTATTAACCCTGCAATGGCCAAAAAGTACAAATCTTTTACTGAACAACCTGAGTAAATGTAACATCTCTCCCAGTCACATCAGTCTCTGTACAGAGGAGCTTACACTCTAATGTCCCCTCCCCCACAGTCACATCAGTCTCTGTACAGAGGAGCTTACACTCTAATGTCCCCTCCCCCCACAGTCACATCAGTCTCTGTACAGAGGAGCTTACACTCTAATGTCCCCTCCCCCCACAGTCACATCAGTCTCTATACAGAGGAGCTTACACTCTAATGTCCCCTCCCCCCACAGTCACATCAGTCTCTATACAGAGGAGCTTACACTCTAATGTCCCCTCCCCCACAGTCACATCAGTCTCTATACAGAGGAGCTTACACTCTAATGTCCCCTCCCCCCACAGTCACATCAGTCTCTATACAGAGGAGCTTACACTCTAATGTCCCCTCCCCCACAGTCACATCAGTCTCTGTACAGAGGAGCTTACACTCTAATGTCCCCTCCCCCACAGTCACATCAGTCTCTATACAGAGGAGCTTACACTCTAATGTCCCCTCCCCCACAGTCACATCAGTCTCTATACAGAGGAGCTTACACTCTAATGTCCCCTCCCCCCACAGTCACATCAGTCTCTATACAGAGGAGCTTACACTCTAATGTCCCCTCCCCCCACAGTCACATCAGTCTCTATACAGAGGAGCTTACACTCTAATGTCCCCTCCCCCACAGTCACATCAGTCTCTATACAGAGGAGCTTACACTCTAATGTCCCCTCCCCCACAGTCACATCAGTCTCTATAAAGAGGAGCTTACACTCTAATGTCCCCTCCCCCACAGTCACATCAGTCTCTATAAAGAGGAGCTTACACTCTAATGTCCCCTCCCCCCACAGTCACATCAGTCTCTATACAGAGGAGCTTACACTCTAATGTCCCCTCCCCCACAGTCACATCAGTCTCTGTACAGAGGAGCTTACACTCTAATGTCCCCTCCCCCACAGTCACATCAGTCTCTGTACAGAGGAGCTTACACTCTAATGTCCCCTCCCCCACAGTCACATCAGTCTCTATACAGAGGAGCTTACACTCTAATGTCCCCTCCCCCCACAGTCACACACTATTATTATTATACATTTATATATCTCTGACATATACCGCAGTGCTGTACAGAGATCACTGGTCAGTAAGGAGCTATTAATAATCTCCGGCGGTCGGGCGCAGCTGCTGCAGGAACAAAGCTTGGTTCACACAATAGGCAGAGGGCCCCCGGGGGCCACATCTGCAAACATTGCATTAACCCTTCAGAGTCTGGGGGCAAATCACACAGGGGTCCGTGTATAGAGTATGGGGGTCACCAGCTATGAGCCCCCCCCCCAGAGGTCTGCAGCTCCCATCCTACCACTCATGATGGAGCAATGCCGCCCCCCTGAGGCCAGCACTGGTACTGCACATACACAGATCAGCGCAGGAGGATACATTCTGTTGGGTTTCATCTCCTATTGTCTCCAGAATTCACTGAACCTACAAGACACCATCAGGTGAGGAGGACATTCCTCGGCTCAGAGATGTGAATCCTGGAAAGAGGGCGGAACCTAAAATGAGACAATATAATTCTAGTTTTTCTTAGTTCTGGGTGAAGCTGAGAAGAGTTACACCCCCTGTCAGGTTTTTGCTGTCCTGATGACCCCACAAGAAGTGAGTGAGAAGACTCTGGAGGGTCCCGGGGAGGGAAATATGGTACTTTTGTTCTTTGTTTATACTTTAGGCACAAAGGAAGGTGACAGCGTAGAGAGAGGCTCATTGTTTCGTTTTGGGAGGAGTCAGGAATGTTTAGAAGCTTATTTGTTTTATTTTTGTTGTTGACACAACAGGAAGTGAGAGGAAATCTCTCCAAAGTGAGGGAAGTCTCCTCCTAGACAGGTGTCCCCTGTGGAGGATTTCCCTCACTTCCTGCTCGGGTGACAACTCTAAAGTTGTACCATCACTTTATTCCACACACAGCAAAATGTATAGACAGGCTCTCCTTAAAGGGGAACTCCAACCAGAAAGAAGATCAGATCACCTGCAGATTTACATTCCTGAGTGGCGGGGCGACGTCTGGCTGAATGTTGACAGTAATAACATTTCAGCTGTGTTTAAGGTAAACAGGCCGAGAGGATCCAGCAGTTACGTCGTATCCCCACCCCCACCCTCCCAAAAACTCACACCACCGTGTATTCACAACACCACGACATGACCTGAGAACGAGGAGCTGCCAACCAGAGATTACCAATTGCATTCATATAAACATCCTCATCAGATAAATATATAAATATAGAAGACGACTTCCTGTCCGATGAGTTCATCATAAAGAGAACCTGTCACATCCGGTCTAAGAGCAACAAATTACGTCCTGCGGGGGGTGTGTCTTCAATTACCACTGATCACCAATGTAAGGAACATTCTTCTCACTGATCACCAATGTAAGGAACATTCTTCTCACTGATCACCAATGTAAGGAACATTCTTCTCACTGATCACCAATGTAAGGAACATTCTTCTCACTGATCACCAATGTAAGGAACATTCTTCCCACTGATCACCAATGTAAGGAACATTCTTCTCACTGATCACCAATGTAAGGAACATCCTTCTCACTGATCACCAATGTAAGGAACATTCTTCTCACTGATCACCAATGTAAGGAACATTCTTCTCACTGATCACCAATGTAAGGAACATTCTTCTCACTGACCACCAATGTAAGGAACATTCTTCCCACTGATCACCAATGTAAGGAACATTCTTCTCACTGACCACCAATGTAAGGAACATTCTTCTCACTGACCACCAATGTAAGGAACATTCTTCCCACTGATCACCAATGTAAGGAACATTCTTCTCACTGACCACCAATGTAAGGAACATTCTTCTCACTGACCACCAATGTAAGGAACATTCTTCTCACTGATCACCAATGTAAGGAACATTCTTCTCACTGATCACCAATGTAAGGAACATTCTTCCCACTGATCACCAATGTAAGGAACATTCTTCTCACTGATCACCAATGTAAGGAACATTCTTCTCACTGATCACCAATGTAAGGGACATTCTTCTCACTGATCACCAATGTAAGGAACATTCTTCTCACTGATCACCAATGTAAGGAACATTCTTCTCACTGACCACCAATGTAAGGAACATTCTTCCCACTGATCACCAATGTAAGGAACATTCTTCCCACTGACCACCAATGTAAGGAACATTCTTCCCACTGACCACCAATGTAAGGAACATTCTTCTCACTGATCACCAATGTAAGGAACATTCTTCTCACTGATCACCAATGTAAGGAACATTCTTCTCACTGATCACCAATGTAAGGAACATTCTTCTCACTGACCACCAATGTAAGGAACATTCTTCTCACTGACCACCAATGTAAGGAACATTCTTCTCACTGATCACCAATGTAAGGTTCTTCCCAATTTTTCTTTATTAAAAGTCTTGCAATCAATAAGCATAAAAACAATATAATATATATAAGTATATACATATTTACATAAAAATGAAAATAAATATAGCAAGTCTGCTCAAAGACTTTGCAGCAAAAGCAAAAAAAGAAAAAAAAAAAAAAATCACAAATAATCATGTCATTACTGGGGATAATCTCACTACAACTCACACCACCAGACAAACCTGCGAGGTCAAGAAACAAACCCGCACTCATCACGCATGCAGCCCTTCTTCAAAAAGAAGATACTAACCAACAAAAGATAAGGGAGTGAAAGAAACAGAAAAAGAAAAGAGCTCCTCACCCAGAGATGGGCAGGTCTGATATTCCTCCACGCCCTTTTCCAGACCACCCGAGGCTCCCTGCCCCTTCAAAGACCCCGATTTTTCCCAACCTCACCCAGAATATCGTGCACCACCACCTCAACAGAAAGGTTTTTCTTCCGCAGGGTAATCTGGCATCGTGCATTCCATGTGAAGTAACGGACAACTATACTAACTAGAAAAAGTGTATCGAAATCAAAATCCCAGCGAGTCGGGAATGCCCCGTACACCCACTCCGCATAACTCATGCGATAGAAAAAGGGGATGCCTAGAGCCCTCCCCACCCTTTTATACACCTCTATATTAAAAAGGGGCAGTGCAGCAAAAAGTGGTCCATAGACTCCACTTTACCAACACACTCTGCTCTAGGACAATCCCGATCATCCACAGGGCGATGCTTCAAGTTCCCTCTCACATAGAGCCTTCCATGGAAAGCAAGCCAGGCTTGATCCCTAAACTTCAAAGGGATGCTTTCTAAATTGATTAAACACAACCCCTCTCTCATTACAGAGCCTGGGCAATCCCTTAGGGCCAGTGACACACTGAAAGCAGAGCTCAAAATCCTCTTCTCCAGAAGCTTCCTGGGGAGGGACTTGATATCCTCCACTGTCACCTGCCACTGCCGAAGTATTTTCACACACAGGGCAACATAAGCCGGGAGCTTGCCATGACAGACTCTCAGACTTTTCACTGGCCCGCCATCTTCCAGCACCGTAGAAAAGGCCTAAAACAAGATTGAAAAATACCCACCCATCCCAGCGGGTTCTCTGCTAGCATGTTACCAAGATTGTACTTTAAAAAGAGCAGAGAAAAGAAAACTATTGGGTTGACCATTCCTAGGCCACCCTTCTGCCTAGACGGGTAAGTTACATTGTGTTTAATCAGGTTCAGCCTATTTCCCCATAACAGCTGGAAAAACCAGCTGTACACCCTTGCATAGAGAGATGCTGGCAAGATACACACAAAGCTGACGTATAAAAAGATTGGGACCAGCCAGGTACATTTTGATCAAGTCAACCCTCTCCCTCAAGGAAAGCTTCCATTTCTTCCAGCTTGCTACTTTGGCATTGGCACACACCAACCTGCTTTCCCAATTTCGATGACCATAGTCACCAGGACCAAATTTGATGCCCAACACTTTAGTTTCCTGCTGGGGCTCTGGGAAGGCATCCGGAAGTTCAAAGCTTTCACCCTCCTCACCCATTCAGAAAACTTCACTCTTTTCATGGTTGAACCAGAAGCCTCCGTGTGCTTCTCTATCACAGAGATCACCTCCTGCGCCTCCTCCATCCCAGAGACAATAACAGACACATCATTGGCATAGGCCACGACCTTCAAAGGTGGCACACCAGCAATGCCCAAAAGCACCCCGCACAAAGATCCACTCTCTAGCCTTCTTATGAAGGGGTCGATTGTGAATACATAACAGGGGGCTCAGAGGACATCCCTGGCGCACACCAGAGCCAACCTCAAAAGGCCGTCCAACCCAACCATTAACCAGTGGGAAGCTCTCAGCCCCTCTATATAATGTCTTCAGCCAATCTATAAACCTCCCCTGCAGGCTGTATCTACCAAGTAGCAAATACAGGTACTTGTGATTGACTAAATCAAAAGCCTTCGTCTGATCCAATGCCAGCAAGTACTTTCTCCATCCAGCAGCCCTGCATCGTTCCAAAGCCTCCCGGACAGCTAAAACCACTGAAAAGGTACTTCTACCTTGGACCGAGCAGTGCTGATGACTGGACAACAAGTCGCCTGCTACTGACGACAAGCGCAAAAAAAGAATCTTCGCCAGGATCTTTCTATCAACATTGAGAAGACTGATAGGGCGCCAGTTCTCAATCATTGAGGGGTCTTTACCTTTTGACAGAAGAATCACAGCGGATTGCCTTTAAGGGAGGGAGCGAACCCTCTTCTAGACAGCTGTTATAAACCTCTGCTAAAAAGGGAGCCAGAATGGACTTAAAACACTTGTAGAATTCAGCTGTCAACCCATCTGGCCCAGGCGATTTTTTTGTAGCCAGGTTCTCTATAGCATGAACTACCTCATCCACTGAAATTGGTTCTGTCTAATCCATCAAAGGCAATGTACCATTTCCCAATCCTGGAGTAGAATCCAGAAAGCTTTCCATCCTGTCCCAACAAAGGTGCTTTCTTCCCAGAAGGTCTGCGTGATATGATCTGAAGATCTCCAGGATCCCTGATCTGGACTTCACCAGGGAACCCATACTATCCCTCAGGCCTATGACCATCTTAACTGCTATGCCTTGCTTACAGTTCTGGTAAGGATCAGGCGAGTGATATTTTCCATAATCCCTCTCCAGAACCAAGGAGGCATGCCGGTCGTATTGACACTTCCTAAGAAGAAACTTCACCTCAGAGATCTCCCCTGGATCTCCTCTATACGAAACAAGACGATCAAGCTTCCTCCGCAAATGCTGGTAGGCAATGTAGGCAAGCTGCTTCTTCTTACTTATGGCCTTGAAAAATCCAATTGCCCTTTGTTTCACACGCTCCCACCACTCTGACTTTCTGCTGCAAAAGTCCAGAATAGAAACCTGTGCCTGAAAAAAATCCTCAAAGGATTGTCTTACCTCTACATCTTCCAGGAGAGGCGAATTTAGTTTCCAGGTACCCCTTCCCCTGGGTGGAGTGTCCGAGGCATTCAGAGTCACAGACAGCATACAGTGGTCAGAGAACTCCACCGCCCTCAACTCAGGAGCCGAGAAAGCAGAGTTCTCCTTTAAAAAAAACCTATCTATCCTACTCTGACTATTCCCTCTCTGAAATGTGAATCCCGTGCTGCCAGGGCAGTGCTTAATATGCACATCTACCAGGCCTGCTTGTCTCACCATATCTCTAAGAAAAACGCTATCATAACCCAGCCTGTCTATGGAGCCTCTCCTGTCTTCAGGCCTAATTATGGTGTTAAAGTCACCTCCAAAGACAACCTGCTGGGATGTAAAAAGGAAGGGCTTGATCTCTGTGAGGAGGCATTTCCTGCGCCATTTTGACTGCGGTCCATAGATACTGATGAGGCGCAGGTCCTGCCCCCTAACAGAGACGTCTAAGACCATGCATCTCCCCATTTCTACCCCAATTACCCGCCAGCACATTACCATATCGGTTTTAAAAAGGGCCGCAACTCCGCTGCAGGGCTCAGCCGCAAGAGACCAAAAGGAGGGACCGCATCTCCACTCCCTTTTTGCAAGATGGACATCGGCCAAAGTATTGAGCCAGGTCTCTTGCAAAAATAAAATCTCGGCATCAAACTCGCTGAGCAAAAATAAGGCAATATCACGAGCTCTTGCAGATTTAATGCTGGCGACATTAATGGTCGCCACCTTAATTGGAGTGGGAACTGCCATCAGGATGATTGGGGTAGTCGTTTCTTAACCTTTGCCACACTCTCATCGCCAGAAACAGCTCTCTTCAGACTACGTGACTCCCCCTCATCCATGGATGATAAAGAGAAAGATATATCAGACATCTCATCACCCGACAACACTGAAAAGGTATTACCAAGAGGAACCCCTCCTGGGTCCGACTCTGGAGGAAGAAATGACCACTTTACTTGTCTTCCTCTTAAACCTCTCCCACCCCTCATCATCATCCGAATCCCCCTCAACAGAGGGTGAGACATGGGATATGGACACCTTTCCCTCAACCCCTCCCCCATCCAACACCCCCACACTCCCCTGGCCACGTTTGTGCTGCTGACGGACAGGGACTGGTGGGTTGAGAGGGAAGATCCACCAAACCTGCCCCCCCCAGCAGCTTCTGCTAGTCTGGAGGATCTACGTATAGAAGGATTACGGACCACCACATGGGGGACAGACTCAGGGACCACATCACTAGAGTAAACAGAATCCGAAACAACAAATGTAATAGACACAGGAGGGCCTCCCTAACTTTAGCGGCCTCATCCTCCTTATCAAGCCACTGCAGCTCAGCCTCCAATCCTGGCAAGTTAGGTAATGCCTCTGGGGACTGACTATAAGGATGGCCGAGCTTTTGGCACAAATTGCACCAAATCTTGGTACAATCTTTGGCCAAATGGTCCAAATCCTGGCATAGTGAGCACTTCTTACAGGTACAGGTTGATGCAAAATGGCCACATTACAAACTTTAGGCTGACCCTGGTAAAAAATGGTCAGCCTAGCCCTCCCTAGAAAAGCTGAGCAGGGAAGGTGTTGAACTACATTGCCCAGCACCCCCAATTTTAGTGTCACTGTCCAGGCCTCTGTTCATATTCCATGTTCATCCAGGACCTTCCGCAGTGGAGTGAGGACCTCACCATATCAGCGTAGCCATACTATCAAATCAGCCTCTGGTATGGATTTGTTGCGCACCAAGATCGTCACCGATTTTATCAGAGGCTGCCTGGAAATCACCTTTGGCACCAAATCACTCCACTGCGGAAGGCCCTTGCACCTTCTATACCTCTCCCAAAGTAAATCCAGACCCTCAGGCTGTACAAAGGACAAATCAAATTCATAACTCCCCACTGGGCAAATTAAAAGCAAATACATCCGAGGATTTAAACCCCATTTCCAAAACCAGCTCAGCCACCCTCCCCCTTACTGGTGGGGTCCCCTCCCCCTCCCACTGAACTACGTTCCTCCTCCTGTACCCACCACCAAACCTCCCCAAATTGTGACCACTAACATTTACAAAATTCCCTCCACCCTCCTTGGTGCGACTCCCCAAAACTGACGCACAACTCCCCACTAGAGTTGCCACCTCATCCCTTTAAACCCAAACACCTTTGAATTACACAGGTTCTGAGGCTAATTAAATGCAGATAAGGCACTAAGTGAGTTTAATTACCACCTTAATCAGCCACAGAACCTGTGTAATTAATATGTGTTCGGGTTTAAAGGGATGAGGTGGCAACCCTACTCCCCACATTTCTCCCAGCAGAAAAAACATTTGTGCGTTTTGGACCATCTGACACATTTCTAGCAGATATCGATTGTACAGATTTGGTCTGAACAATCGATGAGTCTTTCCTCCGCTGAGCAAGGAGAGAAATGTCATTTTTATTTTTCCCAGCAGTATTAACCCCTTCACCACCACATCCATTGTTTTATCATTGCTGTCATTCTTAATACTTGCTGGTATATTCAAAGCTCCTGCAGTCTTCCCAACAGTGTCCATTCCTACTGCTGTGCTGGTGGAATCTTCAGCTGGCCTGTTCTCCTCCATCAGGACAGGACTTTCAGCAGAGGATAGTGCAGGCTGGTCTGAGACTGCAACAGGTGAGACCTCCATGGCTTCCACTACACATGGTGCAATATGCTGATTTCCTCCCCCACCAGCATCAATCAGCTCTGCTGGAACACAGGGAGGCCCAGGTGAGGCAATCTCTCTGCAGGTGTCAGACATACCGTGTGAACAGCAAACTTGGTAGAGGAACTACAGGTCTCAGCAAATGCAGGAGTAGAAACATCCATGTTCAGGGTGTTTGGTGCAGGTCCATCTTCATTCCTCGATAGTCCACATACACCTTATTCAAAGGTTTCTCTTCCCTGTCCACAGAAGGTTTCTCCACAGATGGTTCTTTGCAAAGCTCTTTCCCATCAGCAACTCTCACCACAGCAGGTGGGGCAGACATGTTGGAAGGCAGCTTGGTGTACTGGGATTTCTCCACCTGTACTGGCTTTGCTGGTTTATTTTTCTTCTCATCCTCAGTGACTTCTGATGGATCATCAGAAATGGCAAACTCAGGGGTGACTCCATCTGTTGGATGAAGGTCAGGGTGCCATGCTCACTCTCAACCCCCTGGCTGGTTGCCGCTGGCGATTCCCAGGCCTTACATGGGGGGGAGAGGTGCAGAGGCAGATGGACCCGGGTCATCCGTTACCTGAGGCTGCTGATCCATGGAACTTGCTGATGACTGGCTGGTAAATCTCCTCTCGTTGTCAAACTTTTCCTTAAAAGCTCCACTTCTATCTTTCAGCTTTTCCAATAATAAAGATTGTTTCTTCCAATTCCTTCAACTCAGGCTTCATGGCCAAACGATTTTTACTCCAGGTCTGGCAATATTTGGCTCTGAAGGATTTGTGTTCAGCCTTCAAAATTTTAAGTTTTTCTTCAGCTCTTCCAATCACCCTAAAACGATTGATAATCTTCTGACTGAAGACATTTGTATCCACACCAGGGCCTGGACCCACAGTCAGGTCCTCCATCTCCTGCTCACTAGGCCCCGTGTCATCAGGGGGATCCCCCCCCCCCGATCAGGCATTATTCCTGAGCCAAGCTAGCAGGCAAGGCCCAGGCTTGAAAAAGGCTAGTTCTCAGAGAGAGTTCTTTGGGTGTGTCCTCCTCCTTCTTCCCACTGACCACCAATGTAAAGAACATTCTTCCCACTGACCACCAATGTAAAGAACATTCTTCCCTCTGACCACCAATGTAAGGAACATTCTTCTCACTGATCACCAATGTAAGGAACATTCTTCCCACTGACCACCAATGTAAAGAACATTCTTCCCTCTGACCACCAATGTAAGGAACATTCTTCTCACTGATCACCAATGTAAGGAACATTCTTCCCACTGATCACCAATGTAAGGAACGTTCTTCTCACTGATCACCAATGTAAGGAACATTCTTCTCACTGATCACCAATGTAAGGAACATTCTTCTCACTGATCACCAATGTAAGGAACATTCTTCCCACTGATCACCAATGTAAGGAACATTCTTCCCACTGATCACCAATGTAAGGAACATTCTTCCCACTGATCACCAATGTAAGGAACATTCTTCTCACTGATCACCAATGTAAGGAACATTCTTCTCACTGATGACCAATGTAAGGAACATTCTTCTCACTGATCACCAATGTAAGGACCGTTCTTCCCACTGACCCCCCATGAATTGTGTTTTGTAGGGGCTCTGCGGTAAGAAGGTTGATACATTTTGTTCTTCAGCAAGAACATGAACACGGTTTCCCCAACATTTGGACCAGAGATGAGTGACACAGAGGTTTTTGTTTTTATGTTCTGCTGAAATTTTGTTACAAATTGGGGCAGTTTGGTGGACGATGTGATGGAGAATATCAGTGTGTGATTTCTGTTGTTGTGGAAAATGTTCTCAGGCTGAAGAATGAAAACCAAACCAGCTGCCATATCTGAGGGGGGTGAAGGTGTAATAAATGGCAATTTAGTTTTGTGTTATCCTTACAATTGCCTTTAATTGGCTGCTGAGGGTAAGTTTTTATGTTATAATAAATAAGATCGATTGCCATCTCCGCGCTGAACTTTTGGTCATGCGAGTTTGATTTTACAAATTTTGTACCCTCATCACATTTCAGATATCATCATCACATCTCAGGTACCCTTAAAACACCTCAGGTACCCTCATCACATCTCAGGTACCCTAAAAACACTTCAGGTACCCTCATCACATCTCAGGTATCCTCAAAACACCTCAGGTACCCTCATCACATCTCAGGTATCCTCAAAATACTTCAGGTACCCTCATCACATCTCAGGTATCCTCAAAATACTTCAGGTACCCTCATCACATCTCAGGTATCCTCAAAACACTTCAGGTACCCTTATCACATCTCAGGTATACTCAAAACATCTCAGATATCCTCATCACACCTCCCTTAGATACCATCATCACACCTCAGGTATCATCAATCTGCACCCTGGTATTCCTCATCACATGGTGACATTCACCCATCCCGTGGGTCCGGCTGGACAAGATGAGGATCTACAAGTAGTGAAGGAATTCATTGCAGGAGCCTGAAATCACCCAAAGAAACCCCCAGCCAGCAAGCTCAGCACCACCTCCGCACACATTACTTTTACTTGTCATTATCCAGTGGATAGCGGAGTGATTGTATACAATAGATCAGCCCTCAAAAATTACACTCGCCTGCTCACATTTTGCGGGTGAATTTTGAGGGCTGGCGAGGAAGGGCTGCCTGGGAGCGAGGGGGGGGGGGGGGGGGCGAGGGTGAGCACTGCCGACCAGCGGGTAGTATTGGAGTCCTTTTCCCAGCGCTCGCGGAGGGGAAGAGAGAGGAGAGAGCTGGCTGGATGATCAGAGCGCAAGGGACATCACTAGCGGCTTTCATTTCAATAGCCGAGTGTTCTCCGCACTTGCTGTCACACACAGCCCTGTCCCCTGGTCCCAGAGAATTGGAAAGACAGATCACCCATCCAACCCGGGACGAGTGATGTGTATCAAAGTTCCCCAGCCAGGGGGCGGGGCTGTACGGGACGCTGAGCGGCGGGAACACAGCAATTAAAATCAAAGCTGTTCCAGTAATGTACCTCGACGCTCTTATCATCCGTCCAGCAATGCTCTTCTTCTCCTCTGCTCCCCTGCATGATGGACACAGGTAGGCAGCACGATGAACACGGACAGGCTGCATTGGTGGACAAGGGTGAGACTGCATTGGTGGACAAGGGTGAGACTGCATTGGTGGACACGGGTGAGACTACATTGGTGGACATGGGTGAGACTGCGTTGGTGGACAAGGGTGAGGCTGCATTGGTGGACAAGGGTGAGGCTGCATCGGTGGACACAGGAGGGCTGCATTGGTGGACATGGGTGAGACTGCATTGATGGACAAGGGTGAGGCTGCATTGGTGGACAAGGGTGAGGCTGCATTAGTGAACATGAGTGAGGCTGCATTGGTGGACACGAGTGAGACTGCATTGGTGGACTGCATTGGTGGACAAGGGTGTGGCTGCATTGGTGGACAAGGGTGTGGCTGCATTGGTGGACACGGGTGAGACTGCATTGGTGGTCAAGGGTGAGGCTGCATTGGTGGTCAAGGGTGAGGCTGCATTGGTGGACAAGGGTGAGGCTGCATTGGTGGACACGAGTGAGGCTGCATTGATGGACACGGGTGAGACTGCATTGGTGGTCAAGGGTGAGGCTGCATTGGTGGACAAGGGTGAGGCTGCATTGGTGGACACGAGTGAGGCTGCATTGGTGGACAAGGGTGAGGCTGCATTGGTGGACACGAGTGAGGCTGCATTGATGAGCATGGATAAAGTTGTTTAATTCTGCATAAAACATTTAAAGGTAATTTCATGAAATAATTTATGAGGGCGTGTTTAGAGGCGGGGCAGGGTAGGGGTTGGGTGGGGCAACTGGTGGCGAGTAACCCTTGAGGCCTGGCTAGTAGCTCAGGACTTGAAATTTTGAGCCCTGCAATAGATATCAGAGGACAAATGATTTTCAGATGGTGGAGAGGTTTCTACCTGACCTCCAATTCCACCATTGTTATCAGAGGACGCTCCGACTTATAGGCCATGGGGCGCTCAGCTCAGGCCAAGGGAGGAGGGGCGCCCAGTCTCTTTTGATTCTAGGCTTACTGGATACAAGATCTTTCCAACTGGTCCAATCAGAGACTCCTGCCGTTGGGCATACGAGGTTTGTGCCTATAGATGGAAGAGGCAGCTTTTCCTTATACTGACCACATTTACTGCCTTGGGACAACCCTGACCGGATTATTGTGCTCCGAGAGTCACCGGGGTCTCTGTTCCCAATAGCGATGAACCAGTGAAGTGCCTCCATCACAAAGAGAAGGCCTCATAGAGGCTTTGAATTGGATTCCTCCCGCCGTCAATCAGTCCTCCTGGGAGCCGGGCAGAGGGGTCCTGGGGTCCTGAGAGCCAATAAAAGGGATTAGACTGAATATTTCCCTCCTTACTTAGTAGGTGAGGCTGGAAAAAAGACACAAGTCCATCAAGTCCAACCTATGTGTGTGATTATATGTCAGTATTACATTGTATATCCCTGTATGTTGTGGTCGAAAAACACAATCAGAAGAGAACAGAATGAGAAGAGAAGAACACAATGAGAAGAGAATACAACGAGAAGAGAAGAACACAATGAGAAGAGAAGAACACAATGAGAAGAGAAGAACACAACGAGAAGAGAAGAACACAACGAGAAGAGAAGAACACAACGAGAAGAGAAGAACACAACAAGAAGAGAAGAACACAATGAGAAGAGAAGAACACAACGAGAAGAGAAGAACACAATGAGAAGAGAACACAACGAGAAGAGAAGAACACAACGAGAAGAGAAGAACACAACGAGAAGAGAAGAACACAACGAGAAGAGAAGAACACAATGAGAGAGAAGAACACAATGAGAAAGAAGAACACAATGAGAAGAGAAGAACACAATGAGAAGAGAACACAACGAGAAGAGAAGAACACAACGAGAAGAGAAGAACACAACGAGAAGAGAAGAACACAATGAGAAGAGAACACAACGAGAAGAGAACACAACGAGAAGAGAACACAATGAGAAGAGAAGAACACAATGAGAAGAGAAGAACACAACGAGAAGAGAAGAACACAACGAGAAGAGAACACAACGAGAAGAGAACACAATGAGAAGAGAACACAATGAGAAGAGAACACAATGAGAAGAGAAGAACACAATGAGAAGAGAACACAATGAGAAGAGAAGAACACAACGAGAAGAGAAGAACACAATGAGAAGAGAACACAACGAGAAGAGAAGAACACAACGAGAAGAGAAGAACACAATGAGAAGAGAACACAATGAGAAGAGAAGAACACAACGAGAAGAGAAGAACACAATGAGAAGAGAACACAACGAGAAGAGAAGAACACAACGAGAAGAGAAGAACACAACGAGAAGAGAAGAACACAATGAGAAGAGAAGAGAAGAACACAATGAGAAGAGCTCTCCACCGCTGGTCTGTATTCTCACCACATGGAGAATATTCATATCCCGGCCCGGCTGAGTGTAATTAATGAACATGGTGCCGGAGGGCAAGCATGACAAACAGGGTTGGTGGTTGCGAGGGGGGCACGGATGTTGATTAGCGCCCTCCAGGCATTTTCTTCTGATAAATACCATTAACATATCAGAAGCCGCTCGGTTTACACCGACAGAGAAAATTAATTACTCGGCAGAAGAAACATCACAATTAAGGAAACATCTCACTATCAGTCACCACACAAGGGCCCACCACCTCCGAATTATCTCCACAACGGGGGGGGGGGGGGGGGCACAAGTCACTGGGATCACCCGAGAATGAACGGCTTTAATACAAGCGTTGTCCGTACCAGAATATGACCTGGTATCAGCCACCTACAGTTCCTGTACAGCAGAGCTCAGACGGGCAGAGCGAGAAGCAGTACAAAGCAGCCAATCGGGTGTATTGCAACACAAGGAGAAAGAAGGAGCAGAGTGAGCTCATCACTCTCCTGCTTCTCTTGGGGAGACCTGTAAGTGAAAGAAAAAAAAAAAATAGGTCTCTTGCAGGGCTGGACTTTGCAGTGTGTGGCAGAGCTGTGTAAATACCAGGGCTGGATGGACAGAAATAGAAATTTCTTTGATAGGTGAAACAGCTCCCATATACACTCACCAGCCACTTTATTAGGTACACCTGTTTTATTGCTTGGTAACACAAATTGCTAATCAGCCAATCACATGGCAGGAACTCAATGCATTTAGGCATTCAGACGTGGTGAAGACGACTTGCTGAGGTTCAAACTGAGCATCAGAATGGGGAAGAAAGGGGATCTCGGTGACTTTGCACGTGGCATGGTTGGTTGTTGGTGGTAGATGGGCTGCTCTGAGTATTTCTGGGATTTTCACACACAACCATCTCTCGGGATTACAGAGAATGGTGGGAAAAAGAGAAAATATCCAGTGAGCGGCAGTTGTGTGGAAAATGCCTTGTTGAGGTCAGAGGAGAATGGGCAGACTGCTTCCAGATGATAGAAAGACAACAGTAACTCATATAACCACTCGTTACACCCAAGGTATGCAGAATACCATCTTTGAACGCACAACACATCCAACCTTGAAGCAGATGGGCTACAGCAGCAGAAGACCACACCGGGTGCCACTCCTGTCAGCTAAGAACAGGAAACTGAGGCTACAATTGGCACAGGATCACCAAAATTGGATACAGAAGATTGGAAAAACGTTGCCTGGTCTGATGAGTCTGGATTTCAGCTCCGACATTCAGATGGTGGGGTCAGAATTTGGTGCCTGGATCCATCCTGCCTTGTATCACCGGTTCAGGCTGGTGGTGGGGGTGTAATGGTGGGGGGGATGAGATATCACCGGTTCAGGCTGGTGGTGGGGGTGTAATGGTGTGGGGGATGGGGTATCACCGGTTCAGGCTGGTGGTGGGGGTGTAATGGTGGGGGGGATGAGATATCACCGGTTCAGGCTGGTGGTGGGGGTGTAATGGTGTGGGGGATGGGGTATCACCGGTTCAGGCTGGTGGTGGGGGTGTAATGGTGTGGGGGATGAGATATCACCGGTTCAGGCTGGTGGTGGGGGTGTAATGGTGTGGGGGATGGGGTATCACCGGTTCAGGCTGGTGGTGGGGGTGTAATGGTGTGGGGGATGGGATATCACCGGTTCAGGCTGGTGGTGGGGGGTGTAATGGTGTGGGGGATGGGGTATCACCGGTTCAGGCTGGTGGTGGAGGTGTAATGGTGTGGGGGATGGGGTATCACCGGTTCAGGCTGGTGGTGGGGGTGTAATGGTGTGGGGGATGAGATATCACCGGTTCAGGCTGGTGGTGGGGGTGTAATGGTGTGGGGGATGGGGTATCACCGGTTCAGGCTGGTGGTGGGGGTGTAATGGTGTGGGGGATGAGATATCACCGGTTCAGGCTGGTGGTGGGGGTGTAATGGTGTGGGGGATGGGATATCACCGGTTCAGGCTGGTGGTGGGGGGTGTAATGGTGTGGGGGATGGGGTATCACCGGTTCAGGCTGGTGGTGGGGGTGTAATGGTGTGGGGATGGGATATCACCGGTTCAGGCTGGTGGTGGAGGTGTAATGGTGGGGGGATGGGATATCACCGGTTCAGGCTGGTGGTGGGGGTGTAATGGTGTGGGGGATGGGATATCACCGGTTCAGGCTGGTGGTGGGGGTGTAATGGTGTGGGGGATGGGGTATCACCGGTTCAGGCTGGTGGTGGAGGTGTAATGGTGTGGGGGATGGGGTATCACCGGTTCAGGCTGGTGGTGGGGGTGTAATGGTGTGGGGGATGGGATATCACCGGTTCAGGCTGGTGGCGGCGGCGGGGAGGATGGACAACCAAACTTTCACTTCTTTACTATATTTTATTGACTTTTTCTCCAAGTCAGTTCCTCCAATGGCTGCAGAGCTAGAAGAGGATTCTTTGCAGCTTTCTGGATCAGCCAGTCATAGCCATGGAGGCCATAGCCGGATCCCACTGAAGGGAAGACACGGGTCCGATCTGTCATGTGACCAACCGGCCTTAGGTTCTACTGTGGGCCTCTCCAGACACTTGTGTACCGACCCAGTAAGCTAGTCAGCTTTACAGGTGAGCCGCCCGGTGGAATCCTGACTTTGAAGGCTCCTTTGGGAGGTGCGAAGTTTGTCCGATAGGTGCTTAATCCCTGCATTGGCTACTATCCCCCATCCAGACCACCACTGGTGAGGAACAGGCGCCACAAAAATCGGATAAAACATGTACACTTTATTAATTCAGGTGAAAAACAGCCATAAAAATCCAACGCATTTCAAGCATCAGGCCTTATTCATGGCTAACAACTAAATAACACAAAACTGTTTAAATAGTAAGAAAACTGGATCACATGACACCCCCCCCCCCCCCCCAAAGGTAATGTACAGTATCTCACAAAAGTAAGTACACCCCTCAGTGACATTTTTGTAAATCTTTTCTTGTATCTTTTCATGTGACAACACTGAAGAAATGACACTTGTCTACAATGTAAAGTAGTGAGTGTACAGCTTGTATAACAGTGTAAATTTGCTGTCCCCTCAAAATAACTCAACACACAGCCATTAATGTCTAAACCGCTGGCAACAAAAGTCAGTACACCCCTAAGTGAAAATCTCCAAATTGGGCCCAAAGTGTCAATATTTTGTGTGGCCACCATTATTTTCCAGCACTGCCTTAACCCTCTTGGGCATGGAGGTCACCAGAGCTTCACAGGTTGTCACTGGAGTCCTCTTCCCCTCCTCCATGATGACATCACAGAGCTGGTGGATGTTAGAGACCTTGTGCTCCTCCACCTTCCGTTTGAGGATGTCCCACAGATGATCAATAGGGTTTAGGTCTGGAGACATGCTTGGCCAGTCCATCACCTTTACCCTCAGCTTCTTTAGCAAGGCAGTGGTGGTCTTGGAGGTGTGTTTGGGGTGGTTATCATGTTGGAATACTGCCCTGCGGCCCAGTCTCTGAAGGGAGGGGATCAAGCTCTGCTTCAGTATGTCACAGTACATGTTGGCATTCATGGTTCCCTCAATGATCTGTAGCCCCCCAGTGCCGGGAGCACTCATGCAGCCCCAGACCATGACACTCCCACCACCATGCTTGACTGTAGACAAGACACACTTGTCTTTGTCCTCCTCACCTGGTTGCCCCCACACACGCTTGTCACCATCTGAACCAAATAAGTTTATCTTGGTCTCATCAGACCACAGGACATGGTTCCAGTAATCCATGTCCTTAGTCTGCTTGTCTTCAGCAAACTGTTTGTAGTCTTTCTTGTACATCATCTTTAGAAGAGGCTTCCTTCTGGGATGACAGCCGTGCAGACCAATTTGATGCAGTGTGCGGCATATGGTCTGAGCACTGACAGGCTGACCCCCCACCCCTACAACCTCTGCAGCAATCATACGTCTATTTCCCAAAGACAACCTCTGGATATGACGCTGAGCACGTGACCTCAACTTTTTCGGTGGCCCGTGGCGAGGCCTGTTCTGAGTGGAACCTGTCCTGTTATACCTCTGTATGGTCTTGGCCACCGTGCTGCAGCTCAGTTTCAGGTTCTTGGCAATCTTCTTATAGCCTAGGCCAGGGATATACAATTAGCGGACCTCCAGCTGTTGCAGAACTACAAGTCCCATGAAGCATTGCAAGACTCTGACAGCCACAGGCATGACACCCAGAGCCAGAGGCATGATGGGACTTGTAGTTTTGTAACAGCTGGAGGTCCGCTAATTGCATATCCCTGACCTAGGCCATCTTTATGTAGAGCAACAATTCTTTTTTTCAGATCCTCAGAGAGTTCTTTGCCATGAGGTGCCATGTTGAACTTCCAGTGACCAGTATGAGAGAGTGAGAGCGATAACACCAAATTGAACACACCTGCTCCCCATTCACACCTGAGACCTTGTAACACTAACGAGTCCCATGACACCGGGGAGGGAAAATGGCTAATTGGGCCCAATTTGGAGATTTTCACTTAGGGATGTACTGACTTTTGTTGCCAGCGGTTTAGACATTAATGGCTGTGTGTTGAGTTATTTTGAGGGGACAGCAAATTTACACTGTTATACAAGCTGTACACTCACTACTTTACATTGTAGACAAGTGTCATTTCTTCAGTGTTGTCACATGAAAAGATAGAAGAAAAGATTTACACAAATGTCACTGAGGGGTGTACTTACTTTTGTGAGATACTGTATATTTATATGCTGTGCTATTTCCATTGTTATATTTATTCTATGTGATTTTTATATGTAAGTTTTCAGTAATTTTTTTGATGTTTGAATATCTTTGTCTTTCCATTATAGGTCATGTGACCTTTGGGGGTGATCATGTGATCTAGTTTTCTTACTATTTAAACAGCTTTGTGTCATTTAGTCGTTAGCCACAATTAAGGCCTGATGGCGGAAACGCGTTGGATTTTTATGGCGGTTTTTCACCTGAATTAATAAAGAGTACATGTTTTTTGCTGATTTTCGTGGCGGGAGTCTTTCCCTTTTCATGTTGACTGGGCATGGAGGTTTACAGAGTCCTCCCAGGCTGGGTGCCATGTTCCTAAAGGCTGATGATAATTCATATGGAGGTAGGTACTCGGGTGCACCTGATTCAGTATCAGGGACTGTTCCTGCCATTTGGAGCCCTTCATTCCCATGTCCTCTTTAGGGGTTCACCTTGTGGGTTGTGATACATTCACTGGGCCCCAGACGCTCCACATTGGTGCCATGTTACTTTGGTCCTTAGTGACGGAGGGTAGAACAAATGTTAATGCCTAAGCACAATTCTGCAACTTTGACACGTGTTTGTAAAACCGTACAAATCACCAAAACTACTTAGTGCTTCCAGGTGGATTATATCGCGTTTTTTTCAGCACGAATTGGGCTTTAATTTCGTGGTAAATGGTAATGGATAGTTCCTGATTTTTTTTTTATAAAAGAAAACTGTCCGAAAAATCATTATTTTTTTAAATGTAGTTGTATATTTCTTGCTCTTGCCATATCTTACCACCAAAGAACAACCCAAAATAAATTGTGCTCCTATCGATCGCAGCGATGTGTATGTCAGTTGTTGCATGTACCCGCAGTACGGCCCAGAAACAATAGTGCGCATTTTGCACTTTTTTTTAATCCTGCCTAAAACACACCGACACCGATTAAAAAAAAAATTCTACTCAAAATATGTTGATCGTGACCTTTGACTCAAACCTTAACCCTATGACCCTAACACTAACCCTGAACTTGTTTTTTTTTTTTTTTTTTTTTCTTTATTTTTAATTTTTTCTTTTTTGCACACTTTTTACAGCTTCATCTCCTGCAAGGACACAAAGTAGAGGACTGGATGAATGGTAAAGCCTTAAGGGAAGAAACTCCTTCACTGTTGGAATAATGAAGATGAAGAAGGATTATTCCAACAGGGAAGGAGTTTCTTCCCCTAAGGCTTTACCATTTATCCAGTCCTCTACATTCTAATATGCAGACCAGACCTGGTTCCATAAGGCTCTGAGGAAGAGGAATAATCCTCGAAACGCGTTAGATGATCACCCATCTTTTTATCCCATGTTATGGGGACCATTACATTATCGCTCAATCAAATGATATGATTTTATTCCAGCAACACGTGTGAATATGTAGTATTTATATATATATATATATATATATATATATATATAGCTTTATTTTAAATAAACTTGGATCATAGTGCTGCCTGATACACACAATGCTCCTCTCTGCCCCCCACAGATCACAATGCTGCCTGATACACACAATGCTCCGGCTCTCTGCCCCCCGATCACAATGCTGCCTCATACACACAATACTCCGGCTCTCTGCCCCCCCCGATCACACTGCTGCCTTATACACACACAATGCTCCAGCACTCTGACGCCCGGATCACAATGCTGCCTGATACACACAATGCTCCAGCTCTCTGCCCCCCCCAATCACACTGCTGCCTTATACACACAATGCTCCTTCTCTCTGCCCCCCCCCCCCCCCCCCGGCTGACAATGCTACCTCATACACACAATGCTCCGGCTCTCCGCCCTCCCCCTGGAACACACTGCTACCTTATACACACAATGCTCCGGCTTTCTGTTCCCTCAACCCAGATCACACTGCTGCCTTATACACACAATGCTCCTGCTCTCTTCCCACCCTCCATCCAGATCACACCACTGCCTTATACACACAATGCTCCGGCTCCTCTATGCCACTCCCCCTGGATCACACCGGTGCCATATACACACAATGCTCCAGCTCTCTGCCCCCCCCCGATCACACTGCTGCCTTATACACACAATGCTCCAGCTCTCTGCCCCCCCCGATCACACTGCTGCCTTATACACACAATGCTCCAGCTCTCTGCCCCCCCCCGATCACACTGCTGCCTTATACACACAATGCTCCTTCTCTCTGCCCCCCCCCCCCGGCTGACAATGCTACCTCATACACACAATGCTCCGGCTCTCCGCCCTCCCCCTGGAACACACTGCTACCTTATACACACAATGCTCCTGCTCTCTTCCCACCCTCCATCCAGATCACACCACTGCCTTATACACACAATGCTCCGGCTCCTCTATGCCACTCCCCCTGGATCACACCGGTGCCATATACACACAATGCTCTGGCTTTCTGCCCCCTCCCCCTGGATCACACCGCTGCCTTATACACACAATGATCTGGCTCTCTGACCACCCCCTCTCCACACACTCAGCATAACACCGCTGCCTTACACAGGCTCATCATTGGATCTCACCTCCTGATCCAGCCATGAGCTTGAGCTCCGTGCTCCCTCCCACAGTTTGTGAATTTGAAGTCCCCTCCTTCACTTCCCACTCTCTGCACTACTCCCAGCACCTCCCTCTGAGTTCACAGGAGCTGGAACTACAAGGCATCGGGTATCAATGCACGCAGACAGTATTGACTGCGCGCATTCAGAACATTGGAAACAACATTGGGTGGTATACATTTGCAGCAGAACCCCTGGGGATCCACCAACATTTTCCAAAATCCACAGACCTCCGGATGGCGACCGCTGGTCTAAAGCACTACAGAAAATCCTTGATGCTCCCTGATGCACTGTTTCTCCAACACTTCCTCCCTTCTCAGAGCCTCCCGAGACAGACACTGCAAGCAGAAGAAAACCCCAATAAAGGTTTTGCCCCCACCCTTACAATCTGTTTAGTGGCTGACAGGCCATGCTGTATCTTGTAGTTCCCCAGAGGGGCTGCTCATGACTGCTATTCACTGTGTATAAAGCACACATAACAGGGGAGTGTATGATGTAACTATCAGCTGTTGGCAATGTATTCACATCTGCAGCACAGAAGCCTCAAGTGGGTCTTGGAGTGTCAGGGATGGGGGTCTTAGAGAGCGAGGAAGGGTAGAGAGCAGACGGGGAAATGAATATATACAATGAGGGTCTAAAGGAGAGCTGGGAGGGGTACTGAACAGGAGAGCATACAAGGAGATGAGAGTATATTCACTGAGGGTGTAGAGAAGAGCTGAGAGGGTTAATGAACAATGAGGAGAACATACAGGGAACAGGGAGTATACTCACTAAGGGTGTAAAGGAGAGCTGGGAGAGGAGTGAACACTGAGGAGAGGAGTGAACACTGAGGAGAGGAGCAGAGAGATGAGAGTATACTCACTGAGGGTGTAAAGGAGAGCTGGGAGAGGAGTGAACACTGAGGAGAGGAGCAGAGAGATGAGAGTATACTCACTGAGGGTGTAAAGGAGAGCTGGGAGAGGAGCAGAGAGATGAGAGTATACTCACTGAGGGTGTAAAGGAGAGCTGGGAGAGGAGTGAACACTGAGGAGAGGAGTGAACACTGAGGAGAGGAGCAGAGAGATGGGAGGATACTCACTGAGGGTGTAAAGGAGAGCTGGGAGAGGAGTGAACACTGAGGAGAGGAGCAGAGAGATGAGAGTATACTCACTGAGGGTGTAAAGGAGAGCTGGGAGAGGAGCAGAGAGATGAGAGTATACTCACTGAGGGTGTAAAGGAGAGCTGGGAGAGGAGTGAACACTGAGGAGAGGAGTGAACACTGAGGAGAGGAGCAGAGAGATGGGAGGATACTCACTGAGGGTGTAAAGGAGAGCTGGGAGAGGAGTGACCACTGAGGAGAGGAGCAGAGAGATGGGAGGATACTCACTAAGGGTGTAAAGGAGAGCTGGGAGAGGAGTGAACACTGAGGACAGCAGACAAGGAGATGAGAGTATACTCACTGAGGGTGTAAAGAAGAGCTGGGAAAGGAGAGGACACTGAGGAGGAGAGCAGAGAGATGGGAGAATACTCACTGAGGGTGTAATGTTGAATGGGTGCAAGGAGCCACCGTTTTTTTTTAATATATTCATAGGGGTCTGATAATGGAACCATGGTGCATATGGGGGGGGGCATAGGATTTTGGGGGGGCACCTCTGGAAGTGGTAAATGCTGCAGTGCTGCAACAGAGGAGAGGCAGCAGACATGCACTGCTGGAAAGGAGAGTACTGGAGAGATCTGGGCACACTGTCAGCATGATTTTAATCCGGCGGGTTTCTTTTTCATACTCTAATTACTGTAAATACAGATTATTACCCAGTAATAAGGTTACTCTTTTATGCGAATGATATACTTCCATATTATAGATGGTTTATACCCCAGGGCCTCCTGAAGAAGTGCAGTATATTGCTCATGTAACGGGTCGGGTATACAGTATAGCCCACTATAATCATTTGAGCAATATTAAGAATTCATGATCATCTGACACAAATGGATACATACACAGAGTTTCAACGATGGAGATCTTGAGGGGGAGGGAGTGCTTGAAAACAAATGAAATTGTAACGTGTCCCGGCCCTTCACGATTTCAGAATTTGTGTATAAATCACATGGATGAATTTTAGTGAGATGCTTTACTTAGATGGTTATAAAGTTCCATGGGGGGGGGAGATTTACTAAATCTGGAGCACACAGAATGTGGTGCATCTCTGCATAATAACTAATCAGCTTCCAAGTTTTACTGCAAAATGTATTTAAAAGAAGGGAACATGGACTTTAGAGGCACATCTGTAGAGTTAAAATACAAAATGAACTTTTATTAATCTTTAAAATTCACATTATTGACAAGATTCACTCTGTCTGGAGAGATACGGACGGTGGGTCTTCATGACATTTACTGGCTCCGGCCTTAATACCGTTGGAGCTCTACTGGCCCCCTACACTTAAAGTGGACTTTACATAGGGATAGCCATATTGGGCTTCCCCTTTGCATGTTTATGGTGCTAGTGCCTGGTTCAAAGTTCCCTAGTTTGGCTGTTGAGGATATGGTTATTACCCCCCCCCTCCCCCACACACACACACACACACACACACACACACACACCCCCCCCCCCACACACACAATTTATAAGGACCTTTCAAGCTCTACATTGCTTAAGACATGAGAAACTGCTGATTGGTGGATGGTCCCACCAGGTTTGCCTGCGTATATTTTGTATACTACGCACCAGTAGTGCAAGGGTGCGCAACATGTAGAGTTTTCTTCACTATGTCTCTACCACCAACCACCTGCTCCTTCCATTTGACATCTTATTTTGAATCATTATTGATCGATCTGTTCCACTGTGGTAATGGTTGTGTTAGGTGGTGTGAGCGTCGTTTAGACCAAACACCATGTTTTGTTTTTAACATGTCATGTCAATAATGTGAATTTAAAAAAATAAAAGTTCATTTTGTATTTCAACGCTACAGATGTGCCTCTAAAGTCCACGTTTCCTTCTTTTGAATACATTTTGCAATATATTTAGTATGTTGGCACACTCATACCTATCTGTATCCACAGCGCCATCTTGTGGTGATACATTTAAATTCCAGGATTTAGTATCAAAGCTTAAAGTGATTGTTTAGCTTCAATTATTAAAAAACAAAACAAAAAAAAAAACAAAAAAAAACCCAAACATGTAATACTTCCCCCCCATTGTGCAGCTTGTTTTGCACAGAGTGGCCCCGAACCTCGTCTTCTGGGGTCCCCCAGTGGCTCTCGTGGCCATAGCCGCCAAATGTATGACTCGGCCCCCCCGGTCATTGTATTTGATTGACAGCAGCGGGAGCCAATGGCTGCGCTGCTATCATTTTATCCAGTCAAGAGCTGAGAGCCCCAGGAAGAGGGACAGTGTGTCCCAGGCGAGTGAAGCTCTAAGGCTCGGGTAAGTAAAACGGGGGGAGGTCACTGACAGGTGTTTTTTCACCTACTACAACCCCTTTAATTGGACAAGCTGAAGCTAGAAGCGGATTGGCTCCTATGCACAGCTGCACTAGATTCTGCACCATCCAGTTTTAGTAAATAGGGATGATAGTACTGCCACGTATAAGGGGGGTGGGGTGGGATAGATATCGCCAGCAACCGCACCCCCCTGTATCCAGGGCTCTGTTTGCCCATGTGCGGGTCCGGGACAGACAGGTGACACCAGGTAGAGGGGAGGGGGAGGAGAGCAGAAACACGCTCTCCTCCACTCCTTGTTGCTGACCCCGGAAAGCGACGCGTTTGATGTCACTTCCGGGTCAGACTGTCAGTGTCCCCGCCCACCCAAAATAAAAAATGCACAGCAATGTAATCTGCATTGCATTACATGCAGTGAAGCACAGGGGAGACATGAGGGGTCTTTTAGACCCCGGGTGTCTCATTAAAGAGAACCTGTCACCAAGAAATCATCACATAGGGGACTTTGTGTCCCCAACATGACGGGAAAAAAAAAAAGTTTTTTAAAGTAAAAAAAAAAGTTACACCTAAGCACAAAAATTTTTGGAGGCTCCCCCCACCCCCCACACAAATGTAAACGTACACGGTGGGGCACCTACACATGAAAACGTTGATTGTGCAACACGTTACATATCACGGCACACACTGGAGTGAGAGCGATAATTCCAACACCGGACCTCCTCTGTAAGCGCCGATACCTGTAGGGGGATTTTTAAAATGTCACCTATGGAAAATAAAGGGGTACTGAAGTCTGTCGCCATTTGCACACATATTTAAGGGTTTTTTTTTTTTACCAAAAAATGTAGTAATCTAATGCCTTTGTGTGCCCTAAAATTAACTTTAGTGTTTTTATTGAAATTTTGCATTTCTTAGACCTTGGCGGTAATATGGTGTGACATAAAAAATTGGAACTACCGCTATTTTATTCTCCAGCGGGTCTGCTCCCAAAAAAAGATATCACACTTTGGGGTTTTATGTAATCTTTAGGGTTGCACCGCTGCCGATACTAAGCATTTTCACGATTATCAGCACTCGTGCAAACACTCCGATACCTGAAACCAAAACTTTCAGCTGACAGCGGGATTCCCCCACTGACAGCTGAAATGTAATAATAATTTTAAAAAAAGACCGCCAATTATCGGTTAAGGGGTGGGGCTGCCGCGTCCTTCACAACCGATGACTCATTCAGCCGTCAGCGGGTTTCCCCTGTTGACAGCTGACCCTATATCTATCTCCTTCTAGCCGGTGTTCTGATTACTGCATCAGATAACGCCTCCGATGATCTGCACATGTGCAGTAGAGACGTCAACACTATGCATGTGCAGATCCTCGGAGGCGTTATCTGATGCAGTAATCAGAACACCGGCTGGAAGGAGATAGATATAGGGTCAGCTGGCACTACATCACCACACTCATTTGCATAGAGCGGAGGATGTGCCTGTGATCAGGTCCTGCGGCGGGCGAAGGGATATCAGTGGAAGGATGCAGTGATGAGATCAGAGGATGGGAGGAGAGGATGGGAGGCTGGGTTATGGGGTGCAAGAAAATTAATACATGGGGGTGCAGGGAGCAGAGTGTTATTTATAGCATATAATGTACTCCCTGTACCCACAAATTCATAACCCAGCTCCATTATATAACACTGCTCTCGCTGCACCCCCAGACTCATCACACCCCATATATGACACTGCTCCCCCAGACTCATCACCCCCCATATATGACACTGCTCTCGCTGCACCCCCCAGACTCGTCACCCCCCATATATGACACTGCTCCCCCAGACTCATCACCCCCCATATATGACACTGCTCTCCCTGCACCCCCAGACTCATCACCCCCCATATATGACACTGCTCCCCCAGACTCATCACCCCCCATATATGACACTGCTCTCGCTGCACCCCCAGACTCATCACCCCCCATATATGACACTACTCTCGCTGCACCCCCCAGACTCGTCACCCCCCATATATGACACTGCTCCCCCAGACTCGTCACCCCCCATATATGACACTGCTCTCGCTGCACCCCCAGACTCATCACCCCCCATATATGACACTGCTCCCCCAGACTCATCACCCCCCATATATGACACTGCTCCCCCAGACTCATCACCCCCCATATATGACACTGCTCTCGCTGCACCCCCAGACTCGTCACCCCCCATATATGACACTGCTCTCGCTGCACCCCCCAGACTCGTCACCCCCCATATATGACACTGCTCTCGCTGCACCCTCCAGACTCGTCACCCCCCATATATGACACTGCTCCCCCAGACTCATCACCCCCCATATATGACACTGCTCTCGCTGCACCCCCAGACTCATCACCCCCCATATATGACACTGCTCCCCCAGACTCATCACCCCCCATATATGACACTGCTCTCGCTGCACCCCCAGACTCGTCACCCCCCATATATGACACTGCTCCCCCAGACTCATCACCCCCCATATATGACACTGCTCTCGCTGCACCCCCAGACTCGTCACCCCCCATATATGACACTGCTCCCCCAGACTCATCACCCCCCATATATGACACTGCTCTCGCTGCACCCCCAGACTCGTCACCCCCCATATATGACACTGCTCCCCCAGACTCATCACCCCCCATATATGACACTGCTCTCGCTGCACCCCCAGACTCGTCACCCCCCATATATGACACTGCTCTCCCTGCACCCCCAGACTCATCACCCCCCATATATGACACTGCTCTCCCTGCACCCCCAGACTCGTCACCCCCCCATATATGACACTGCTCTCGCTGCACCCCCCAGACTCGCCACCCCCCATATATGACACTGCTCTCCCTGCACCCCCAGACTCGTCACCCCCCCATATATGACACTGCTCTCACTGCTCCCCCAGACTCGTCACCCCCCATATATGACACTGCTCCCCCAGACTCGTCACCCCCCATATATGACACTGCTCTCCCTGCACCCCCAGACTCATCACCCCCCATATATGACACTGCTCTCCCTGCACCCCCAGACTCATCACCCCCCATATATGACACTGCTCTCCCTGCACCCCCAGACTCATCACCCCCCATATATGACACTGCTCCCCCAGACTCGTCACCCCCCATATATGACACTGCTCCCCCAGACTCGTCACCCCCCATATATGACACTGCTCTCCCTGCTCCCCCAGACTCGTCACCCCCCATATATGACACTGCTCTCGCTGCACCCCCAGACTCATCACCCCCCATATATGACACTGCTCCCCCAGACTCATCACCCCCCATATATGACACTGCTCCCCCAGACTCATCACCCCCCATATATGACACTGCTCTCGCTGCACCCCCAGACTCGTCACCCCCCATATATGACACTGCTCTCGCTGCACCCCCCAGACTCGTCACCCCCCATATATGACACTGCTCTCGCTGCACCCCCCAGACTCGTCACCCCCCATATATGACACTGCTCCCCCAGACTCATCACCCCCCATATATGACACTGCTCTCGCTGCACCCCCAGACTCATCACCCCCCATATATGACACTGCTCCCCCAGACTCATCACCCCCCATATATGACACTGCTCTCGCTGCACCCCCAGACTCGTCACCCCCCATATATGACACTGCTCCCCCAGACTCATCACCCCCCATATATGACACTGCTCTCGCTGCACCCCCAGACTCGTCACCCCCCATATATGACACTGCTCTCGCTGCACCCCCAGACTCATCACACCGTATAAATGACACTGCTCTCCCTGCACCCCCAGACTCGTCACCCCCCATATATGACACTGCTCTCGCTGCTCCCCCAGACTCGGCACCCCCCATATATGACACTGCTCTCGCTGCACCCCCCAGACTCGTCACCCCCCATATATGACACTGCTCTCGCTGCACCCCCCATATATGACACTGCTCTCCCTGCACCCCCAGACTCATCACCCCCCATATATGACACTGCTCTCCCTGCACCCCCAGACTCGTCACCCCCCCATATATGACACTGCTCTCGCTGCACCCCCCAGACTCGCCACCCCCCATATATGACACTGCTCTCCCTGCACCCCCAGACTCGTCACCCCCCCATATATGACACTGCTCTCACTGCTCCCCCAGACTCGTCACCCCCCATATATGACACTGCTCTCACTGCTCCCCCAGACTCGTCACCCCCCATATATGACACTGCTCCCCCAGACTCGTCACCCCCCATATATGACACTGCTCTCCCTGCACCCCCAGACTCATCACCCCCCATATATGACACTGCTCTCCCTGCACCCCCAGACTCATCACCCCCCATATATGACACTGCTCTCCCTGCACCCCCAGACTCATCACCCCCCATATATGACACTGCTCCCCCAGACTCGTCACCCCCCATATATGACACTGCTCTCCCTGCTCCCCCAGACTCGTCACCCCCCATATATGACACTGCTCTCCCTGCACCCCCAGACTCGTCACCCCCCATATATGACACTGCTCTCCCTGCACCCCCAGACTCGTCACCCCCCATCTATGACACTGCTCTCGCTGCACCCCCCAGACTCGTCACCCCCCATATATGACACTGCTCTCCCTGCACCCCCAGACTCGTCACCCCCCATATATGACACTGCTCTCGCTGCACCCCCCAGACTCGTCACCCCCCATATATGACACTGCTCTCGCTGCACCCCCCAGACTCGTCACCCCCCATATATGACACTGCTCTCGCTGCACCCCCAGACTCGTCACCCCCCATATATGACACTGCTCTCCCTGCACCCCCAGACTCGTCACCCCCCATATATGACACTGCTCTCGCTGCACCCCCCAGACTCGTCACCCCCCATATATGACACTGCTCTCGCTGCACCCCCCAGACTCGTCACCCCCCATATATGACACTGCTCCCCCAGACTCATCACCCCCCATATATGACACTGCTCTCGCTGCACCCCCTGACTCGTCACCCCCCATATATGACACTGCTCTCGCTGCACCCCCAGACTCATCACACCGTATAAATGACACTGCTCTCCCTGCACCCCCAGACTCGTCACCCCCCATATATGACACTGCTCTCGCTGCACCCCCCAGACTCGTCACCCCCCATATATGACACTGCTCTCGCTGCACCCCCCAGACTCGCCACCCCCCATATATGACACTGCTCTCGCTGCACCCCCCAGACTCGCCACCCCCCATATATGACACTGCTCTCCCTGCACCCCCAGACTCGTCACCCCCCCATATATGACACTGCTCTCACTGCTCCCCCAGACTCGTCACCCCCCATATATGACACTGCTCCCCCAGACTCGTCACCCCCCATATATGACACTGCTCCCCCAGACTCGTCACCCCCCATATATGACACTGCTCTCCCTGCTCCCCCAGACTCGTCACCCCCCATATATGACACTGCTCTCCCTGCACCCCCAGACTCGTCACCCCCCATATATGACACTGCTCTCCCTGCACCCCCAGACTCGTCACCCCCCATCTATGACACTGCTCTCGCTGCATCCCCCAGACTCGTCACCCCCCATCTATGACACTGCTCTCCCTGCACCCCCAGACTCGTCACCCCCCATATATGACACTGCTCTCGCTGCACCCCCCAGACTCGTCACCCCCATATATGACACTGCTCTCGCTGCACCCCCAGACTCGTCACCCCCCATATATGACACTGCTCTCACTGCTCCCCCAGACTCGGCACCCCCATATATGACACTGCTCTCCCTGCATCCCCAGACTCGTCACCCCCCATATATGACACTGCTCTCACTGCTCCCCCAGACTCGTCACCCCCCATCTATGACACTGCTCTCACTGCACCCCCAGACTCGTCACCTCCCATATATGACACTGCTCTCGCTGCTCCCCCAGACTCGGCACCCCCCATATATGACACTGCTCTCGCTGCACCCCCCAGACTCGTCACCCCCCATATATGACACTGCTCTCGCTGCTCCCCCAGACTCGGCACCCCCCATATATGACACTGCTCTCCCTGCACCCCCAGACTCATCACCCCCCATATATGACACTGCTCTCCCTGCACCCCCAGACTCGTCACCCCCCCATATATGACACTGCTCTCGCTGCACCCCCCAGACTCGTCACCCCCCATATATGACACTGCTCTCACTGCTCCCCCAGACTCGTCACCCCCCATATATGACACTGCTCTCGCTGCACCCCCCAGACTCGTCACCCCCCATATATGACACTGCTCTCACTGCTCCCCCAGACTCGTCACCCCCCATATATGACACTGCTCTCCCTGCACCCCCAGACTCATCACCCCCCATATATGACACTGCTCTCGCTGCACCCCCCAGACTCGTCACCCCCCATATATGACACTGCTCTCGCTGCTCCCCCAGACTCGTCACCCCCCATATATGACACTGCTCTCTCTGCACCCCCAGACTCGTCACCCCCCATATATGACACTGCTCCCCCAGACTCGTCACCCCCCATATATGACACTGCTCTCGCTGCACCCCCCAGACTCGTCACCCCCCATATATGACACTGCTCTCGCTGCACCCCCCAGACTCGTCACCCCCCATATATGACACTGCTCTCGCTGCACCCCCCAGACTCGTCACCCCCCATATATGACACTGCTCTCCCTGCTCCCCCAGACTCGTCACCCCCCATATATGACACTGCTCTCGCTGCACCCCCCAGACTCGTCACCCCCCATATATGACACTGCTCTCGCTGCACCCCCCAGACTCGTCACCCCCCATATATGACACTGCTCTCCCTGCTCCCCCAGACTCGTCACCCCCCATATATGACACTGCTCTCACTGCTCCCCCAGACTCGTCACCCCCCCATATATGACACTGCTCTCACTGCTCCCCCAGACTCGTCACCCCCCATATATGACACTGCTCTCCCTGCACCCCCAGACTTGTCACCCCCCATCTATGACACTGCTCTCGCTGCACCCCCCAGACTCGTCACCCCCCATATATGACACTGCTCTCGCTGCACCCCCCAGACTCGTCACCCCCCATATATGACACTGCTCTCCCTGCACCCCCAGACTCATCACCCCCCATATATGACACTGCTCTCCCTGCACCCCCAGACTCATCACCCCCCCATATATGACACTGCTCTCACTGCACCCCCCAGACTCATCACCCCCCATATATGACACTGCTCTCACTGCACCCCCCAGACTCATCACCCCCCATATATGACACTGCTCTCCCTGCACCCCCAGACTCGTCACCCCCCATATAGGGCACTGCTCTCCCTGCACCCCCAGACTCATAAGTCATGATGATAAGTCTGGGGGTGCAGGGAGCACAGTATTATATAATGGAGGTGGGTTATGAATACAGGGAGTACATTATTGTAGCTGTCCAAAAAAAAAAAGCAGCAGGGCAATGTTTATCAACAACATTGCTCATACTAAAGAAACAGTTTCTTTTTGTATCTTACTGTTTTTCTTCATCAAGTACATTTTTTTTTTTTTAAACATTCCTCTGTTTAACCCCTAAATACTCTAATCAGCCTTAACTTTTTTATCCTCCTCCGTTTAATTATTTTCCTGCTGACCTTTTTTTTTCACTTCTATTTTATAAACTATTAATAATTAAACCTTTTTTGTTTGCTTTGTTCGTAGATATTTTTACACCTTTAAGATAGACACTATATTATCAAAAGTATTGGGACGCCTGCCTTTACATGAACTTTAATGACATCCCAGTCTTAGTCCGGAGGGTTCAATATTGAGTTGGCTCCGCCCTTTGCAGCTATAACAGCTTCACCTCTTCTAGGGAAGGCCGTCCACAAGGTTTAGGAGGGTGTCTATGGGAATGTTTGACCATTCTTCCAGAAGAGCATTTGTGAGGTCAGGCGCTGATGTTGGATGAGAAGGTCTGGCTCGCAGTCTCCGCTCTAATTCATCCCAAAGGTGTTCTATGGAGTTGAGGTCAGGACTCTGTGCAGGCCAGTCAAGTTCCACCACCTAAAACTCGCTCATCCATGTCTTTATGGATTTTCACATTAAAAAATATGCAAAATAAAAAATAAAAAAAAACATTTCATTTGTAAATAACTTTTCAATGCTTTGTACCATTGCTGACAGTGAAGACACAAAACCGTTGCGGTAGGTATCGGTAATTGGTATTGGTGAGTACTAAAAAAAAAAAAAAAAAAATAGTACCAGTGCTTTAGGAATGCACCGATACAATTTTTTTAGTACTCGCCAATACCAATTACCGATACTTACCGCAACGGTTTTGGCTCTAGTCATTTTCAGGGCTAAAATAATTTTTAACCGCTTCCCGACCAACCGCCGCAGTTATACTGAGGCAGGTTGGCTCCCCTGCGCGAGCCGTCATAGCTATATATCGGCTTGCAGGGTCGGGATAGCAGGTGCGAGTGCACCCGCTGCACAGCGGGGGGGGTGGGGGGCGATGGTCGTGATGACCGCCGGACACGAGCAATCGTGATCAGGAGACACAGAACAGGGACGAGTGAGTGTAAAACACACACTTCCCTGTTCTGAGAGGAGTGACAGATCGTGTGTTCCTATTAGCTAGAACCACAATCCGTCACTTCCTCTAGTCAGTCCCCTCCCCCTTCTGTTAAAATCACCTCCCAGGGAACACAGTTAACCCCTTGATCGCCCCCTGGTGTTAACCCCTTCGCTGCCAGTGACATTTTTACAGTAATCAGTGTATTTTTATAGCACTGATCACTGTATAAAGGACAATGGTCCCAAAAATGTGTCAAAATTGTCCGATGTGTCCGCCATAATGTCACAGTCACAATAAAAATCGCAGATCACCGCCATTATTAGTAAAAAAAAATAATAAAAATGCTCTAAATCTATCCATTGTGTAGACGCTATAACTTTTGCACAAACCAATCAATATACGCTTATTGCGTTTTTTTTTTTTGTTTTACCAAAAATATGTAGAAGAATACGTATCGGCCTAAACTGAGGAAAAATTAGCTTTTAAAAAAAAAAAAAAAAAAGAAAAAAAGGGGGATATTTATTATAGCAAAAAGTACAAAATATTATGTTTTTTTTTTCAAAATTGTCGCTTTTCTTGTTTATAGCGCAAAAAAATAAAAAAAGCAGAGGCGATTAAATACCACCAAAAGAAAAAGTTCTATTTGTGGAAAAAAAAAAGGACGTCAATTTGGTTTGGGTACGACGTCGCACGACCGCGCAATTGTCAGTTAAAGCGACGCAGTGCCGAACCGCAAAAAGTGCTCTGGTCGGGAAGTGGGTAAAATCTTCCGGGGCTGAAGTGGTTAAACGTGTGCAAAAAAAACAAAAAAAACGCAAAGACTGCCCTGGCAGTGGAGGGGTTAAGAGGATAATATCTCTTCTACTGGAGGAAAGGTTTTATTTTCAGGGATCCTGGAGAGCCCCCCCTTTGCTCTCTTACACCCCAACACAATGTCACCCCAACACACCCCCAACACAGCGTCCACCCCCAACACAGCGTCCACCCCCAACACAGCGTCCACCCCCAACACAGCGTCCACCCCCAACACACCCCCAACACAGCGTCCACCCCCAACACAGCGTCCACCCCCAACACACCCCCAACACAGCGTCCACCCCCAACACACCCCCAACACAGCGTCCACCCCCAACACACCCCCAACACAGCGTCCACCCCCAACACACCCCCAACACAGCGTCCACCCCCAACACACCCCCAACACAGCGTCCACCCCCAACACACCCCCAACACAGCGTCCACCCCCAACACAGCGTCCACCCCCAACACAGCGTCCACCCCCAACACACCCCCAACACAGCGTCCACCCCCAACACACCCCCAACACAGCGTCCACCCCCAACACAGCGTCCACCCCCAACACAGCGTCCACCCCCAACACAGCGTCCACCCCCAACACAGCGTCCACCCCCAACACACCCCCAACACAGCGTCCACCCCCAACACACCCCCACAGCGTCCACCCCCAACACACCCCCAACACAGCGTCCACCCCCAACACAGCGTCCACCCCCAACACAGCGTCCACCCCCAACACACCCCCAACACAGCGTCCACCCCCAACACACCCCCAACACAGCGTCCACCCCCAACACAGCGTCCACCCCCAACACACCCCCAACACAGCGTCCACCCCCAACACACCCCCAACACAGCGTCCACCCCCAACACAGCGTCCACCCCCAACACACCCCCAACACAGCGTCCACCCCCAACACACCCCCAACACAGCGTCCACCCCCAACACAGCGTCACCTCAAATAACCACTCGCAGACGGATAGAAGCAAAATCATTTTATTGGATGTGAGTGGTGGCGCCGCGCCACACTGCTCTGCAGTCATACATGAGCACTCCCAGCAACAATCGACACCCTCCGTTCTCCGAACCGCCATCCCCCGGAACGTCTGCCGGGATTTATGGAATCGAGGCGATTGATCCATTTTGACTGTTTTCAACAAAATAAAAAAAAAAAAAAAAAATCCACACAAACCTTTCATTCAATTCAGATCTCTCGGCACTCGGGTGCTACGTCTAACCAGAACGGGTCAGGTCACCCCCCCCCCCCACCCACCCACCCCATGTAAGAGTATAAAAAATGGAAATAAAGCCACACGCACACACAGAAGTACCTTCACAGTGGACACAGCGCTCGCTCGCTCGCAGTAAACCTTCACACTGCTGCAGTAAACAGAAGCTTCCTGTGATCGCGCTGTCGGGTTGGGCAGTTGGGGGTTTCGGGCCGGGATCGAACCCTCGGAGAATATAGGAAATAAATGGTACATTTCCTTGGTGGTTCCAGGACTGATATCTAAATATACCTATTCTACCTACTACAGGCTAGAAGATGAAGGCAGCCAATGGCAGCACCTCTGCACCCCAAAGCAAAAATTCTCCAGCGGGGGAGGGGAGAAGTAATCCGACTGAAGGCCAAATACAATACAGAAATGTATTACCTGACAGAGCGGCCGGGGGGACTCTGAGAAATGACCGGACCCAATATTGCGATGTGCACCCCCCTCCCCTCGTACTGTAAACATTGTCTGGTAGACACATACAGTGTCCATATCTCTAACAGGACACCGGCCAACATAAAGGTTTGCTACGCATGTCACTCCACATACATGTGACACGGACAATCCACAGCAAGCAGCAGAACCCTCCCTGGAAAGCCCCGGAGCCTCGATAATAACTCGCTGTGCGCCCACTTCAACACGACAGACTTCTAGACTTCTCCCCCGAGCAGACGCTACGCTCCTCTTCTTCTTCACCTACCCACCCGGCTACACTATTTCTATCTGCGGCTAAATGGCTCACTGTTTAAATGCTATAAAAACTGTAAACATGGCAAAAAAGTACCTTAGAGCTTAAAATAACAATAAAAAAGAAAAAAAAAAAAAAAAAAAAAAAAGGAAACAAGAGGGAGGACATATCATGACAACAAGGATCCAGAAGAGGGAGCTGATAAGTCAGACCTGTAATGACAACAAAGGGCCAGAAGAGGGAGCTGATAAGTCAGACCTGTAATGACAACAAAGGGCCAGAAGAGGGAGCTGATAAGTCAGACCTGTAATGACAACATAGGGCCAGAAGAGGGAGCAGGAAGAAGCCGTCAGGTCATCTGACCACCCCGATCGATGAAAAGAATTTGTACATTGGTGGAAAGTCGGACTATTCTATGTCCTGGTTACAGATATTCGAACATTTTTGGACAATTCTAACTTGAAATTTGGCAAGAAAAAAAAAAAAAAAAACCTTAAGAGTGACGCTATGTGGGCAATTATTCATATCTTGTTAAGTGAGGAAAGTAACCACTTCCTGGGAATCATTAGTGGTAGATTAATATTGATGAGCTGAGTAGACTGTCAGTAAGTGGTTAAATGCCTCAGCAGTAAGCGGTGGCGGGGGGGTTTACAAAGGCGATCACAGAGAGGAGAGCGATGAAGGGGGAGAGAAAGATGCTGGGGAGGGCAACGGAGGGGAGAGAGCGTCGCAAGGGGAGAATGATGCAGGGAGGTGGGGTGGGGAAAAGAGCGACAGAGGGGGAGAGCGATGCAGGGGGAATGGGGACAAGAGCGACGGGGGGAGATCGACGCAGGGGGAATGGGGACAAGAGGAGGAGAGCGATGCTGGGGGAACGGGGACAAGAGGGGGAGAGCGATGCAGGGGGAACGGGGACAAGAGGGGGAGAGCGATGCAGGGGGAACGGGGACAAGAGGGGGAGAGCGATGCAGGGGGAACGGGGACAAGAGGGGGAGAGCGATGCAGGGGGAACGGGGACAAGAGGGGGAGAGCGATGCAGGGGGAACGGGGACAAGAGGGGGAGAGCGATGCAGGGGGAACGGGGACAAGAGCATCAGAGGGGGAGAGCGATGCAGGGGCAATGGGGACAAGAGCGACAGGGGGGAGAGCGATGCAGGGGCAATGGGGACAAGAGGGGGGAGCGATGCAGGGGGAATGGGGACAAGAGGGGGAGAGCGATGCAGGGGGAATGGGGACAAGAGCGTCAGAGGGGGAGAGCGACGCAGGGGGAACGGGGACAAGAGCATCAGAGGGGGAGAGCGACGCAGGGGCAATGGGGACAAGAGGGGGGAGCGACGCAGGGGCAATGGGGACAAGAGGGGGGAGCGATGCAGGGGGAATGAGGACAAGAGGGGGAGAGCGATGCAGGGGGAATGGGGACAAGAGCATCAGAGGGAGAGAGCAACGCAGGGGGAACGGGGACAAGAGCATCAGAGGGGGAGAGCGACGCAGGGGCAATGGGGACAAGAGGGGGGAGCGATGCAGGGGGAATGGGGACAAGAGGGGGGAGCGATGCAGGGGGAATGGGGACAAGAGTGTCAGAGGGGAGAGCGACGCAGGGGGAATGGGGATAAGAGCATCAGAGGGGGAGAGCGATGCAGGGGGAACGGGTACAAGAGCATCAGAGGGGGAGAGCGATGCAGGGGGAACGGGGACAAGAGCATCAGAGGGGGAGAGCGATGCAGGGGCAATGGGGACAAGAGCGACAGGGGGGGAGAGCGATGCAGGGGGAATGGGGACAAGAGGGGGGAGCGATGCAGGGGGAATGAGGACAAGAGGGGGAGAGCGATGCAGGGGGAATGGGGACAAGAGTGTCAGAGGGGGAGAGCGACGCAGGGGGAATGGGGACAAGAGCGTCAGAGGGGGAGAGCGACGCAGGGGCAATGGGGACAAGAGGGGGTAGCGATGCAGGGGGAATGGAAACAAGAGGGGAGAGCGACGCAGGGGGAATGGGGACAAGAGGGGAGAGCGACGCAGGGGGAATGGGGACAAGAGCGACGCAGGGGGAATGGGGACAAGAGCGATGCAGGGGGAATGGGGACAAGAGCGATAGAGGGGGTGAGCAAAGAGGGGGAGGGAGTGTAGAGCGACGCGCATGTGGGGGAGGGGGATGGGATGGGGAGAAAATGCAGGGGGGGCCCAAGTGACGCAGGGGAGAGGGTAACGCAGGTGAACAATGCAGGGGAGAGAGCGACGTGGGGGGCAAGTGACGCAGGGGGGGAGCTGTGTGTCAGGCTATCTATTGTCTGATTATTCAGGTGGAAGCCGCACCAAGTATAGAACAGATATCCAGCCGGGAAATACGCGAGATCTGCCGGGGGAAGGAAGCGGATTCTCTCTGTGACCAACTTTATAAATCTCCCCCATTTCCTCCTTCCAGCAATAACTTCCTGTCTGCTCATAGAAAAGGAATCTACAGGATGTGTCTATGGGAAGGATGGGGATTGGGGGTACCCTGTATAAGCGGCAGTTGGGGGGGGGGGGGGAGGGGGGGTTACAGAATTTTACTGCAGATTCAAGAAAAAAAAAAACAAAGCAAGTTTCTTCAGACACGGAAAGACAAGGGAGGTTCTCTTTACAGAAATGTACACAGCACACACAGTCCAGGCTCACACAAGGCTGCTATGTTTTCCTGTCTGTCTGTGAGGGGGGGCAGTCTGCTTTCCCCTCCCCCTGCAGCTTCTGGCTCAGCCCACCCAGTGACTGAGACCTGACCGCAGGGTGGTCCGCGGAGGAGGGGAGCTCCGAGCTCTTAGTGTCCATCTGCTGGCCGATGGCGGCCGCGGTGCACTCGTTCAGAGACGAGCATGTCCTGAAAACTCCCTCGGCATAGGCGGCCTTCATGCTCTGAACGGACTCGGACCTTGAAATATCGGACCTCTTCTGCATGTTCTCCCACTTTCCCGACTGGTGGCCGCCCTCTTTGGCTCCCGGCACGGCGAGCTTCACCGGTCCCAGGACACTTGTGGCCATCGGTGTGGCGGAAGAAGCAGCTCTGTCACCCAGCACCACCGCGGTCTCGCCAGGATCGAGTAAAGTGCATTGCGTTTCGGGTCCCTGCTGCCCCCGGTCACCGGCAGTTGTCAAATATTGCACGTTCGCAGCTGGGCAGGGGGTTGAAGGGGCGGGGCAGGGGGTGGCAGGGGCGGGGCAGTGTACCGCATCAGTCTGTGAAGTGGCTGTAGAAGGTGTGGGGGCGATCTCAGGAACACCAGCCTGAGGACACACGGGCACCTCTATCTTTTCGGAGTCTACGGGGAGGGCAACGCCAGGCTGCATCCCCGCACTCTGCGGACTGTCGCAGCGGCTCAGTTCATGGAGTGGTTTCGCGGGCAAGTGCGGACCTTCGTGGGCCTGACTGGTATTGTGCTTTAGAGTTGCGGCTTGAGCAGCAGACGTCAGGTAAGACTCTGGGAGTGTTCTAGACTTGCACTCTGACAGCTTAGGACAGGATAAGTTGGGGGTAAGGGTGCCGGGCGCTTTTGATTCACTTCTACTCCGGGAGACGAGAAGCAGATAGGAGTCGCTGTCGCTTCTGCTCTTGCGTCGGGTCTGGAAGGAATCTTTCTCATCACTAAATCCGGAACCCGAATCCTGGTCCGCCCTGAAGGACAGCCTCCTCCCGTCCTGACTATCCTCCGAGCCGTCATCCGTCTCGTCCTCGGAGGAATCCACTTCTCGGATAGCCTCCTGTTTCTGCAGAGACTCCCTCCTCTCCACCCTGTCTTGGCGAATCGCCCCGAGCTTTCGCGACGACGGCTTGTGCAGCGTTCCTTTCTCTGCGATCCCCGCCTTCCCTCCGCTGCTCTCGCTCAGGGACTCGGGCAGACATTGCAGGCTCAGGTCCCTCTGTAGGATCTCCTTCTTGAAGTCGGAGTGAGAGATGTCCAGACTGTGTTTCCGGGAGGAAGCCAGCTTCTTCTCCGAGGACAGCGAGCCCGACAACTTCTCCGCAGACTGGACCCTCTTCAGCAGCGGAGAACGGGGGGGCTCGGCGCTCTTCGGTCGGGAGATCTGGCGGACCAGGGGGGGAGAAGAATGCAGCTTCACCGGGAAGGATTGCATGAGGTTGCAGTTGCCCAAGCCGTGCCCCGGTAGAGGAGAGGGAGAGCGCTGGGGTGAGGTGGACTGCGACGTGGGGGACGGTGTATGTGCCAGAGGGGACAGTGGTATATTCCCTGCAGATTTTCTCCGAGGTGAGCGGTATTGCCGTTGCAGCTTCGGGGCCAGTCCGTGCAGAGAGCTGGGCCGGATGTGTCCAGAGCTGGCCGGGGAATTGGGAACGCTGGAGCTCGGAGAGCTGCTCTGGGAGGAGTTCCCGGCCACTGAGGAAAAGAAGTGAGAAAAAAATGATTTTAGATTCTGCCATTTACTAAAACTTAAAAAAATAAAAAACATAAAAAATAAAGTCTATGTATAGCCAAAGCATTCATATTTTTTGGATAGGAACTCCGATCAGGTTGTTTTTTGCAATCTATGGGGATTTCCCTTCATTTCCTGTTCTGGAAACAAAACAGGAAGTGAGAGGAAATCTTTAAAAAAAAAAACATCTTGAACAGGTGCCCCCCACCCCCCCCCCCTCCATGGGATGATTTCCCCTCTATTCCTGTACAATTCTGGATTCCCTGTCACTTGCTGTCTCATTGGTCACCAGAGAGCGGGTGAATCTCCCCAGCCGGGACAGCAGGCCGAAACATGCCTGGGGATTCCACTCCTATCACACTCTATCCAAATAATACAAATTTGAACTATACGTCACTATAAGGGGCGATAACGAGGCTCTCTCTAGCGGCTGCCTATGGGGGCACTAGTGCGGGGGTCTCTCCCGAGCCTCACTGTCTGTGTCTATAGACACAGACAGCATAGCCGGCCCCCGTGACACCAGGAAGTAAGGAGGGAGAGCCGCTGCAGACATGCACAGCGCTGGATACAATGAGCGCTCACTTAAGTATAAAGTGAGCTGAGGGGGGATCCTACTACCTAAACATTTTTACCTTAATGCAAAGAATGTATTAACCACTTAAGGACCGCCCACCGCAGTTGTACGTCGGCTGTTTGAAGTGAAATGCCGATGTTATGGAAGCAGATAGCTGCCATAATCCCGGTATCCTCTTCAAGAGCGGGTGGTCCGCTTTCAGATAAAAGTGGTCTCTGCGGTTGATTCGCCACGAGATCACTTTTATCAGGGGCGGGAGAGGGAAGGGGTAAACCCCCCCCCCCAAAAAAACCTTTACAATCACTTTAGGTAAAAAAATGTTTAGGTTTTATAAAAACACTTTAATGTTGGAAGACTTTAAAACTTATTCAGCAAAAAATAAAACTTTCTGGACCAACAACCAATCATATCCCAGGGAAAGGCGGATCATAAATCAGGAAGAATCCTCATTGTTCCTCCAACATTGGAAATGTGCAGTATGACCCTCACCTGAGTGGGCGGAGTCTGGCGTGGAGCGGTAGCTCTGGGTCGGGGATCGCGGGGACAGAACGTGAGTCGGAGATCCCGGTACGCTCTCCCCGGACGACAGCGAGCGGTTCAGGGAGGACAGGCTGCGGCTGGTGTGCAGAAGTGACGCTTGTTTTGTGATCTTCCGAAACAGCGAACTTTTCTTCTTACTGCTAAAAAGAGGGACAAATCATCAAAGGAAACTCCTAAAAGTCTAAATTACAGATCCTAAAAACATTTCTACTGAATCTCACAATGACCTTTCCTGACATCAGACGGGCCCCGGGCACCACAGACAGGCCCCCCCCCCAGGAAGCTCCCGCCCCCGGACACCACAGACAGCTCCCGCCCCCGGACACCACAGACAGACAGCTCCCGCCCCCGGACACCACAGAAAGACAGCTCCCGCCCCCGGACACCACAGAAAGACAGCTCCCGCCCCCGGACACCACAGAAAGACAGCTCCCGCCCCCGGACACCACAGACAGACAGGTTATCCCCGGACACCACAGACAGACAGCTCCCGCCCCCGGACACCACAGACAGACAGCTCCCGCCCCCGGACACCACAGACAGACAGGTTATCCTCGGACACCACAGACAGACAGGTTATCCTCGGACACCACAGACAGACAGCTCCCGCCCCCGGACACCACAGAAAGACAGCTCCCGCCCCCATACACCACAGACAGACAGGTTATCCCCGGACACCACAGACAGACAGCTCCCGCCCCCGGACACCACAGACAGACAGGTTATCCCCGGACACCACAGACAGACAGCTCCCGCCCCCGGACACCACAGACAGACAGCTCCCGCCCCCGGACACCACAGACAGACAGGTTATCCTCGGACACCACAGACAGACAGCTCCCGCCCCCGGACACCACAGACAGACAGGTTATCCTCGGACACCACAGACAGACAGGTTATCCTCGGACACCACAGACAGACAGGTTATCCTCGGACACCACAGACAGACAGGTTATCCTCGGACACCACAGACAGACAGGTTATCCTCGGACACCACAGACAGACAGGCCCCCCCCGACACCAGACAGACAGGCCCCCCCCCCCGACACCAGACAGACAGACAGCCCCCCCCCCCCCCCCCCGGATACCACAGACTGTAGAACCCGCATTTACCTCTCTTGCCCATCTTTGCTTTTACTCTTCTTGTTGCGGCGAGCCATTTTAGATGTGTGACTGGACTTCCTCGCCGGCCCGACTTTTATCGAAGTGTTCTCAAAGGGAGTGGTGGATATGGAGACTTTATTGCCGCTCTGGAATATGTAATCAGATTTCATGTGATCAATACAATGAGCATCAATGATCAGAGAATACAATTTTCACACTGCATGACCGGTGGAGGGGGGGGGGGGGGAGGAATACTAAATAATCTTTCAATATTTAAAGGGATTCTAAAGTTTGTCATTTTTATTTTTTTTTGCTAAACATGTTATACTGACCCTGCTGCTCTGTAATGGCTTTGCACAGAGCAGCCCCGATACTCTTCTTTCTGGGTCCCCTGCTGGCACTCCTGGCTCCTCCCCACTGTCGATTGCCCCCAATAGCAAGCGTCTTGCTATGGGGGTATACTCCTGAGCCACGATCCTGTGAATGGACACTGAACCCCCACCCCGCTCTCTCCTCATTGGCTCACTTGCGGTGATTAACAACAGCAGGAGCCGTGAGGCGGCTATACCGGGGCTCAGAACGGGCGACTGCCGCTATTCAGGTCAGCGGGACTGGGGGGGGGGGGGGGAATTTTTCTGTAAAGGTGAACTCACCCTTTAAACATCATGTCATACTTACCTGTACCTCTGTTCCCACAGAGCAGTCCCTATTCTCCTTCTCAGGTGCCCCAGCAGCGCTCCTGGGGCCCCCTCCCCCCCAATCAAGTTTCCACCATAGCAAGCCGCCACCCCCCCTGCACTGGCTGTGATTGACAGTAGCAGGAGCCAATGCTGTGTTTAAACCAATGAGGAGGCAGAGAGCCCCTGCTCTCATGCACATCGCTGGATGGAGATGGGGCTCAGGTAAGTATGAGGGGGGGCTGGGGGGAGAACTGCACTCAGGTTTTTTACCTTAATGTAAACCTTAGGTAAAAGGGAGGGGAGCTGCATGCAAAAGGTTCTTTACCTAAATGCAGAGAATGAATTAAATTATAAAACCATCAGCATAGTGCTATAAAGGTTGGTGACCCCCTCTCCCCCCCCCGGATTTATACGAACAACGAAGACAGACAGAATGCGCACAGCACTGTATCTAGTGGTCATCCCACCAATGTATGGAAAGCTTTTCTATGGTTCCCTACAATGTCCTACCTTCAGGATCAGCTCCACAACCTCGGTATGGACCAATCCATGGACAGGTTCCCCGTTGACATGAGTGATGAGATCACCTTCTCGCAGTCCAGCCTCGTTTGCAGGACCGTCCTCTTCCACATGCTGGAATTGAAGATATTATTATACAGGATTTATATAGTGATATACAGACATGTTCTGATTGGCTACATTTCCTGTATTCCCAAAAGTTTAACCACTTGCCGACCAGCCGCTGTTGTCAAACTGCGGCAGGTCGGTTCAATCCCGCGAATCGCCGTACTGCTGCACAGCGGGGGGAGCCAATGCGTGTTGCCGGCGGCCGCAATGTCCACTGGCCACCCTCGATCGCTCCACAGAGAGCCAGAACGGGGATCTGTCAATGTAAACAAACAGATCCCTGTTCTGTCAGGGGAGTACAGAGTGATCGTCTGTTCCCAGTGATCAGGAACAGCGATCTCTCTCCTTCTCCAGTCAGTCCCCTCCCCCTCCACAGTTAGAAACACCTCCCTAGGAAAAACTTAACCCCCTGATCGCCCCCTAGCGTTATAACCTCTTCCCTGCCAGTGTCCTTTATACAGTAAATCGGTGCATTTTTATAGAACTGATCGATGTATAAATGTCACTGGTCCCAAAAAAAAGTGTCAAAAGTGTCCGAAAATTAAAATGCCATAAACATATCCCCTATTTTGTAGACGCTATAACTTTTGCTCAAGCCAATCAATATACGCTTATTGTGTTTTTTTTTTTTACCAAAAACATGTAGAAGTATACATATCGGCTTAAACTGATGAAAAAATGATTTATTTTATTTTTGGATATTATAGCAAAAAGTAAAAAATATAGATTTTTTTCAAAATTGGCGCTTTTTTTGTTTATAGCGCAAAAAATAAAAACCGCAGAGGTGATGAAATACCACCAAAAGAAAGCTCTATTTGTGGGAAAAAAAAGAATGTCAATTTTGTTTGGGTGCAGCGTTTTTGTTTGGGTACAGTGACGCAGTGCCGTATCGCAAAAAAAATGCCCTGGTCACGAAGGGGGAAAATCTTCCGGTCCTTAAGTGGTTAAAGGATAAGGTCACCTTTGGTTGTATTCAGGGTGTAACATGTAAGCAAATACCACCTCCCTACACCCCCACAGTGACAGTGGGCAGGGGATCCTCTTCCCGCACCCGCTGTCAAAATTGAAAAGCAAAGCGGCAATGTGCAGGGCTCCGCCCACATGGCTGTATCACTCATTCGCAGTTTCCTGTGACTGCGTGAACTAAAAGTACTGTGTGTCATGGCAGCAGGCGGCCTGTAGTTCTCAGTGCATCGCGGGTGCAATGCGCTTTACAGGCTGCAGGGCAAAAAAACAAAAACAAAAAAAAAAAGATACATTTTTTACCTGCAAAAAGATGTGCATTTATTATTTTTTTTTTTTTTTTTTTTTTTACAAAAAGGTGAACTTAGCCCTCTGAACCTCCTGGGACAATCACTTCATGATACGGATATAAGAGCAGTGAAGAAATTCTACCCAAATAACCACAACTCCGTGTGATTACATATTCAGTTATAGAGCTGTGGTAAGATAAATGTGTATAAATACAGAAATATATTGCGGAGACCAGACAAGTCCACTACACCGAGGTTTCCAACCAGGGTACCGCAAAGAGCCCCTAGCGGTGCAGCGGCAAAACGGCATATAGCCCATTACAGTCATATCATATACTCTTAACCGCTTGCCGACCGCCCCCAAAACATAATGGCTGTTCTGTGTTTCTGAACCAATACCAATAAACATTTTTGGTGCTCCTATTGGACTTTATACACCTGTCTTTAAATACGGTGCCCTGATTTTTTTTGTTGAGAAGGGCCTCGCCAAATCCATTGCGCCTTACCCCAATCTGACTGATCTACCGATACTTTAAATTCAGAGCCTCATTGTTGAAGGAGTGGAAAAGGTGCACTCACCCAGACCATGTGATGTACGGTGTAGATGTCACTGTCCCCCATGTACACACGGATGGCTCTCAGAGTGAAGCCGTACTTCTTTCCGGCACGGTGAATGAGAATTGGCGGTTTGAGGTGGGAGACGGCGGGGGAGAAGTCACGGCTCGGGGAGGAGTCCCGGGATGACGGGTTGGAGGACAGAGAACGCGGGGACATGGGACTGGCCAGAGGAGAGCACATGTGGTGATCTGTGCAGAGGAAAGACTTTATTAGTACAGAACAGCCATAGGAAATGTTCATCTCTCGATATTTCTGCACATCATTACATATATACACTTACATCCTATATATATATATATATAAATAATATTTCAGGTACTTATATAGCGCCGTCTATTATATATATATATATATATATATATATATATATATATATATATATTCTGACTCTCTGTATTCTACCTATATATCCACCCCCCCCCTATTCTCTCTCTCCCTCCTCCCCTCATTTTTGGGGGGGGGCGCAAAAAAATTTTGAAAAAAAAAAACCCATCAATTGCAGCCACTGTGCCCATCAAACGCTGCCACTGTGCCCAATAAATGCTGCCAGTGTGACCCCTGCCCGCTTGTTGTGTGCCTGGCACTTACCCTGTCTTGGTGGGCCAGCAGGTGACAGCAACGAGCGGGGTCCTTCGTGCGTCTCCTGCCGTCCTCATCTCCCGATAGGCTTCCAATAGCGGCGCCTGTCATTTCACCCAATCAGGTGACAGGTAACAGACCAGAGCACCTGATTGGCGGAGAGGCGGGTTAGTGTTAGGAAAGCGAATATTCATTCACTTTCTAACACAGCTGAGCGACCTGCGAGTGCCCAGCATGGCGCTCGCAGGTCACTTTTTTTGATGCCTATGGCTCTAATCAGGTGCTTCAAAAACACCCCCCGCCACTGTAATTCAGGCACTCGGCGCCCGAAAAGGGGCTGAACGCTCCTGAATACGGGGTGGCAGCGGCGGCCATAGATGCAATGCATGAATCTATCTATTGGTGATAGAGGGGGTGGCAAGAGAAAGGAGGCAGCGCCCATTCTCTCTCTATATAAATCTTTTGCCACCCCCCCCCCCCCCACATACACACACACACACACACACACACACACACATATATATATATATACATCCACTTTCTCTCTCCCTATAGATATCCATTAGTCTTGTCCTCTCTCTCTCTCTCTCTAAATCCATCCTTGATGCAAATCCATGCCCCAAAACATAACAGCGATCGTTCCTGGAACGTATGGCGTACCGGAGGGGATCATTAGGGACAGCGCTGTGGCAGATGCAGATTTGATGACTTTATTGACGGGTCGGGAAGTGCGTTTCTCTCCGGAGTCCCCGGACAGCAGCCGATGACGCGCTCTCCTCACAGCCAGGTCACTGATGGCCTTTGGGGAGGTGAAGTCGGAGTCCGTGCCGGCGATGTGCGTGCTCTGATCGGAGAAGTCGGCCGTGCTGCCTGCTGCAGATCACACAAAATCAAAGTCAGTAAATATACTAATCACAACTGCTTGTGATGGAAGGCTGAATCACAACTAGTTGCAGGCTGACACGTTTCACCCCAGAGATGGGCTTCATCAGAGATTAGAGTCCAGGCAGTGCTTCTAGTGTACACATCCGGAACAATAACGTTTTCTGAAAATGCTGACAACATGCGGCCAGTCTTTGTGATTCAGCCTTCTATGGGGAGTGTGGACAAGCACCATCCTGCCTGCACCAGCCCTCCTTTATTTTGTTTCCCTGCTTGTAATAGAAGTCGTAATTGTTCGACACCCCAGGCCCCATACTGGGTGTGAACCAGCAAGGCCTCAGTTCCACCACAAGCCGTCTCACAGCTCTAGGGTGAGAAATATGTGGCCTTGGATTTAGAGAATGGCAGCTTCTATCAGAGGCTTCTAACAAAAATGTAGAAAATAAAGTAGATGAGATATTTGACATCCCCTTAAATGCAGGCGGCCGGCCGCTCAGTGCTGGGTGATTACCTGTCAGGGTGGTGGAGGTGCTGATGTTACTGGAGGTAGAGGATGGAGTATTCGGTCCCAGATCTTCATCCAGTTTCAGTTCTCGCTCCACAGGCTGCGCGGCTCCCTTGTGGGAGGAGGAGGTCGGCGTTGACGCAGTTTCATGCAGGGCTGCCTTCTTCTGCGACCGGAGTTCCTCTTCAGTGGAGATAGCGAAACGCGGCATGTCGATAAGAGTGGAGCAGCGCCTGCGCACCGTCAGCGGCGGGCTGGAGTCGCTCTCGGTGTGGGATGACTCTGAGGCTGAGAGACGTTTCCGGAGACTAAAAAGAGAAGAGAAGGATGGAGATGGCGGCTCTGACTACAGGAAGCGGAGAGGAAACACATGCGTTAGACTACCGGCGGGCAGCGCGTGAAAGTGACGGAACTGTACGCGGTGTCTGCATCACCCAGATGGTTCATTCTCCACCCTTCCCGACAACCAGGACAGGGAGGGTCTGATTTGGTGACACAGACATTGCAAATAGTTCTCATTGCAGACACTTTTATAAACGGAATAGGGAAGGGTGGGGGGGAGGGGATTATGATGATTGTGCAATCTTTGTAGCCTTTTAAGAAAAATCAATAGCAAAATTGTTATTCTTACTAACACGTATACAGAGCCCAGGTTCCGGCCTATAGGAGTTAAAAATGATCTACCATCCTGTGACTGGTGAATGCAGGGCACCTATAATGACCACTATCAGTGTGATTGGGACTCCACCTTTTAGCCATCAGCACAGCTACCTGATAACTGCTAATTATTTCACCTGAGCTTTTATAAAAGAGATCCAGAGGAATGTGCAGTCAGGCTCAGGTCACACTTATGATGGGGGATGGCTTAAGGGTGCAAAGGTCCCAATCATACAGATTAGGGGGTTATAGTGTAGGATTAAAGGGTACAGCTAAGAGGATAGATGTAGGAGGTAGGGTTTGGGGTTAAGGGGTAGGAATTAGAAGGTAGGGTTATGGGTTAGAGTTGGAGAGTGGGGTTAAAGGTAAGGGTTGGAGAGTAGGGTTAGGGGGCTAGAGTTAGAGGGTAGGGTTGGGGTTAAAAGGGTAGGAGTTAGGGGGTTAGAGAGATTAATATTATATGGCAGGGTTAGGGTTAGGTTTTTTGTTAGAATGGATTAGGGTCAGAGGGTAAAGTTAGGGGTTAGAGTTGGAGGGTGGCATTAGAAGATTAGATTTAGAGGGCAGGGCTAGGGTTAGAAGGTTTGTGTTAGAATGGGTTAGAGCAGTGGTCTCCAAACTGCAGCCCGGGGGCCCTTCACTTGCCTTTATCTGGCCCTTGGGACACTATTCCACCAACTGACACCAATGATGGAGCACTGTTCTTCTCATTGATGTCAACAATGGGGCACTATTACTCCCATTAAAACCAATGACAGGGGCATTTTCTACTTCCACTGGCCACAGTCCGGCCCCCCTAAAGCTTGAAGGACAGTAAACTGGTCCTTTGCATAGAACGTTTGGAGACCCCTGGGTCAGAGGGTAGAGTTAGGGGGTTAGAGTTGGAGGGTAGCATTAAGAGATCAGAATTAGAGGGCAGTGTTAGGGTTAGAATGGGTTAGAGGGTAGAAGGGTAGGAGATTAGAATAAGTTTGGGTTATTGCATTGTCATGCAGTACTCATGGCGCAAGTTGTGGAAATGGGTGAGAGATTCTCTTCCATGTCCCACATGGAGAGTTGTCACCATGAATAGCATGGTGTGGCATGGGCCTCAGTGATAACAATTCGGAAAACTTTGCAGAAATATATATTTTTCAATACCCTCCTCATGCTTCTGGCTGTTATAAGGCTCTATTCTTTCCTAAGCTGGGGTAGTTCTGATGTCATGTCGCTGTGATGTCATGTCATGTCTCTGTAATGTCATGTCATGTCGCTGTGATGTCATGTCATGTCGCTGTGATGTCATGTCATGTCGCTGTGATGTCATGTCGCTGTGATGTCATGTCATGTCTCTGTAATGTCATGTCATGTCGCTGTGATGTCATGTCATGTCGCTGTAATGTCATGTCGCTGTAATGTCATGTCTCTGTAATGTCATGTCTCTGTAATGTCATGTCTCTGTAATGTCATGTCTCTGTAATGTCATGTCTCTGTAATGTCATGTCATGTCGCTGTGATGTCATGTCTCTGTAATGTCATGTCTCTGTAATGTCATGTCTCTGTAATGTCATGTCTCTGTAATGTCATGTCTCTGTAATGTCATGTCTCTGTAATGTCATGTCTCTGTAATGTCATGTCTCTGTAATGTCATGTCATGTCTCTGTGATGTCATGTCATGTCTCTGTGATGTCATGTCATGTCGCTGTGATGTCATGTCATGTCGCTGTCATGTCATGTCGCTGTGATGTCATGTCGCTGTAATGTGATGTCATGTCGCTGTGATGTCATGTCATGTCGCTGTGATGCGATGGAAGATACAGGAACTCTGGAGGAATATTTACATTTCTGGCGATCCGATGATCCAGGTTCGGTCTCTGCTCTTCAGCCCCCCTAAATTGTCTAACTTGTCGTCCTTCTCCTCGCTCAGGCTGCGTTTTGTGGGTGGGGGAGTTCTCTCCTCATGAACGGACAGTCGCTCCATGCTGCTGTATACCTGGAAATAGAACGAGACAACTGGATAAAAAACCTAAAGGGCACCAAGATGGCCAGAAAGTAGCAGAAACTTCAATTCCTGACCCATGCTCTGCACCTCATACTGAAGTCCCCATTTCCAGATCTATCTACAGACTGAGGGAGCCACAACAGGTGCTGATATCTTGGAGCACTGAATGGCTGTACACAGGGCTGATCCCATTTATGATATTTGGGGACAGATGTAAAACTGTTATAACAAAACCTATGGAACAGAATATATCCTCTTCATCCACATTAACCTGGCAGATATTTTTTATGGAAATTGAAAAACAAAAATGTTTTTGTGTATAAGAAGTATAAAAGATCTTATTCCAGCAGATGGAATTTCCAAACTATGTGTATACATCAATGGAGAAAGCAGAAGTTTGTTAGCTCAGTACCAAACCTTGTACACTAGGTGGTGCTGTTGTCCTACAATTTCCCCTCAATTAGAAGTCTGAAATGTTTTGTACAATCTGTCCTATAGAAACTTGAGGAAAGAATCCTGTCTGTACTACCAGATCCCAGCTCTATGGTACACAATCTCCCTGACTTTCTATACTATCAGATCCCAGCGTTATGGTACACAATCTCCCTGACTTTCTATACTATCAGATCCCAGCGTTATGGTACATGATCCCCCTGACTATACTACCAGATCTCCCAGCTCTATGGTACACAACCTCCCTGTGACTGTCTATACTACCAGCTCCCAGCTCTATGGTATATGATCCCCCTGGCTGTCTATACTACCGAATCCCAGCTCTATGTACACAACCCCCCTTACCGTTTATTACAACAAGATCCCAGCTCTATGGTACACAATCTCTGTTACGGTCTATACTACCAGATCCCAGCTCTGTGGTATACGATCCCCCTGGCTGTCTATACTACCAGATCCCAGCTCTATGGTACACAATCTCCCTGTGATGGTCTTTACTACCAGATCCCAGCGCTATGGTATGCGATCCCCCTGGCTGTCTATACTACCAAATCCCAGCTCTATGTACACGACCCCCCTTACCGTTTATACTACCAGATCCCAGCTCTATGGTACAAGATCCCCGTTACTGTCTATACTACCAGATCCCAGCTCTATGGTATAAGATCCCCCTGTTAATGTCTATACTACCAGATCCCAGCTCTATGGTACAAGATCCCCTGACTGTCTATTTTACCAGATCCCAGCTCTCTGCTCTATGGCACACAATCTCCCTGTCTATACTAGCAGATTCCAGCTCTTCTGGTACACAATCTCCCTTATGGTCTATACTACCAGATCCCAACTTTCTACTCTTTGGCACACAATCTCCCTGTCTATACTAGCAGATTCCAGCTCTATGGCACACGATCCCCTTGATGGTCTATATTGCCAGATCCTAGCATTCTGCTCTATGGCACATGTTCCCCTGACTGGCTCCTAAGGTTAGTAGCTCTCATTTCTTTCCTGTCTCAGGCTCTGCAAGTGGAGGCAACGGGATATGGTTACCTTGCTGTATCTGGGTGAACAGGAAGAAAACTGTTTGATCTCCAAGCGATCCTCATCATTTGTGTCATCCTCCTCCTCCGAGTCCAAATGCTGATACCTCTCTGAGCGAGCTGTGCAAGCAAAACACAAAACAAAGATAAGAAGAAGCGGGACAAGTGACTTCTTAGTGCACAGGACAAGTGAAACCTTAGTGAACAGGACAAGTGACATCTTAGTGCACAGGACAAGTGACACCTTAGTACACAGGACAAGTGACATCTTAGTACACAGGACAAGTGACATCTTAGTGCACAGGACAAGTGACATCTTAGTGCACAGGACAAGTGACATCTTAGTGCACAGGACAAGTGACATCTTAGTGCACAGGACAAGTGACACCTTAGTGCACAGGACAAGTGACACCTTAGTACACAGGACAAGTGACATCTTAGTGCACAGGACAAGTGACATCTTAGTGCATAGGACAAGTGACATCTTAGTGAACAGGACAAGTGACACCTTAGTGCACAGGACAAGTGACACCTTAGTGCACAGGACAAGTGACACCTTAGTACATAGGACAAGTGACATCTTAGTGAACAGGACAAGTGACATCTTAGTGAACAGGACAAGTGACATCTTAGTGAACAGGACAAGTGACATCTTAGTGAACAGGACAAGTGACACCTTAGTGCACAGGACAAGTGACACCTTAGTGCACAGGACAAGTGACACCTTAGTGCACAGGACAAGTGACACCTTAGTACACAGGACAAGTGACACCTTAGAGCACAGGACAAGTGACACCTTAGTGCACAGGACAAGTGACACCTTAGTGCACAGGACAAGTGACACCTTAGTGCACAGGACAAGTGACACCTTAGTGCACAGGACAAGTGACACCTTAGAGCACAGGACAAGTGACACCTTAGTGCACAGGACAAGTGACACCTTAGTGCACAGGACAAGTGACATCTTAGTACACAGGACAAGTGACATCTTCGTACACAGGACAAGTGACATCTTAGTACACAGGAAGGCCACTTGGATTGCTTAGTACAGAAGAATCCCTAAGGATTCCCGTTAGGTGAAGAAAATCAATGGTTCATTTCTGGGATACAATCTACAAACTGCATAAGGTCAGAACTTACAGATATCCGCTGGAAAGATTTCTGACCACACACATAAATACAGCTTATGCTGACCACGGAAAGTCAGAGATCCCACTAGGAGCAGTGAGTGGAGACAGATCCTTCTGCCACAATCCACACATGGAACTTTAGAAGAGTCAGACCAGAAGCCACTTCTATAAAAATTCCCAACAGATTTTACCCTCATTAGCAGGGCAGAAATAGCCCGATATTCACAACTAAAGCCTCAAGCCATGAACATTGCTTGTTATATTCCAGCTGTCTGCAGCCAGCCTTTGTTGGGGGGGTGGGGGGGTGTATGCAGCAGTAATGACCCACATATCAGGAAGTCTTACTGTCAAAGTAACTGGTGTCATCCTCAGATTCCAGCTGTGGAATGAACTCCGCTTTCTGACGCAGAAGCCCGTTCCAGTCCAGAGGCTTGAAGAATCGGTGCTGCTTCACCTCAAAGGCTCCACCTGGAAAAAAAAACCCATCACAGACAAGTGACTGGTTACTATAACATATAATACTGGTCAATTATATATAATACTGACTGAGAAACGACACGTTCCTACAATAGGATATCAGCATGGCACGCACCTGTACCCATTCGTTCCAGGGGGTTTTGGCTGAGAAGTCTGGAGATGAGATCCTGGGCATCGGTTGGCAGAGCATCCTCTCCGTCTGGCCAGGCAATCTCATCTGGAATGGAGGGAACAATACCAAATAAACAGAAGCACAGATCATCCATGCTAGCACCATGCGGACTGGAATAGTCATTCACTGTAGATCCCTAATCTCTGCACTGATGGGAGGGAGTACATATAGTATGGGATGTATGGAATGGAGCCGGGGTGCCATCTGACATTAGGAGCATGGAACAATTATTATCCAAAGTCTCCTCACACCACAATCCACGTTCTGAAATTCTTGTTAAATGTGTGTTCTCACTAAGTTGTAAAGCAATGGCTGACATTCTGGGACACATGAAAACACCTAATGGCACCCGCAATGTTAAACTGTGAAATAGCATCAATTTGTGGCTCCCTGTACCTCATAGATTGAATCCACTGCCTCTATTTCAGAACCATGGAATATGGTGCTTCCCCCTTTTGTAGATATAATATCCTCCATTCTTCTGAGGAGGCTTTCCTCAAGACTTTGGAGGGTGTCTGTGGGAATTTGTGCCCATTTGTGAGGTCACATACTGATGTTGAATGAGAACACCTGGCTCACACGTTGGGCCCCACATTGGGTGCCAAAGGGGAAAAAAAAAGCCCCGGCTTGCAGCTGACATTTAAAATCATCTCAAAGGTGTTCAGTAGGGTTGAGGTTAGGGCTCTGTGCAGGACACGCAAGTTCCTCCACACCATATCTTTATGGAGCTGGTCCAAACTGGTCAACCCATGTCTTTATGGAGCTGGTCCACACTGGTCAACCCATGTCTTTATGGAGCTGGTCCAACTGGTCAAATCATGTCTTTATGGAGCTGGTCCACACTGGTCAACCCATGTCTTTATGGAGCTGGTCCACACTGGTCAACCCATGTCTTTATGGAGCTGGTCCAAACTGGTCAACCCATGTCTTTATGGAGCTGGTCCAACTGGTCAAATCATGTCTTTATGGAGCTGGTCCACACTGGTCAACCCATGTCTTTATGGAGCTGGTCCACACTGGTCAACCCATGTCTTTATGAAGCTGTTCCACCGTGGTCAACCCATGTCTTTATGGAGCTGGTCTGAACTGGCCAACCCATGTCTTTATGGAGCTGGTCTGAACTGGCCAACCCATGTCATTATGGAGCTGGTCAACACTGGTCAAGCCATGTCTTTATAAAGCTGGTCAAGTCATGTCTTTCTGGAGCTCGCTTTGTACACAGGGGCACAGTCATAGTGAAACAGAAAAGGGTCTTCCCCAAACTTATCACAAGTTCGAAAGAGGATAATTGCCTACAATGTCTTTGTATGATGGAGTATTACCAGGACCGTTCATTGCAGACCTGAATTCCATCATTTGGGGGGGTTCACATACCTCTGGCCATATAGTGTACCTAATGAGACATATAAAGGACTTACCACTGATCACCTGTCCAAACAGCTCTTCTGGGGTGTCTCCAAAGAAGGGGACGCAGCCCACCAGAAATTCATAAAGAATGACCCCCATTGCCCACCAGTCAACAGGCTTCCCATAGCCCTGCCTCAGGATGACCTCAGGAGCAATGTATTCTGGGGTGCCGCACACCTGTGGAGAGGAAAAGGAGACCAATTCTTAATTCTCTAAGTTAGATAATCCGATAAAGTCTTCATGATAAAGCGCCATCCTCACCCCGGTATATAAGGGGTACATATCATCTCACCTGTTTGTCCAGGAACTCTCGGGTGTCCTTTTCAATGTGTCCTTCATACAGATTGGTCGTTAGGCTCATCAGCCCAATCTTAGAAAGCCCAAAATCTGTCAGCTTGATATGCCCCATGGAGGTGATGAGGAGGCTGCAGGACAAAGGATGGAAGACACCATGTTTCTTTATATTGGTGCAAGTCCACAACGACAACCCAGATGACAGTAAATGCAAGGCATGCAGTCACAGGATACACATACTTATCCGGCTTGAGATCTCGGTGGACGATCCCGTAGTTATGGAGATATTCTAACGCAAGAACTGTTTCTGCAAAATACATCCTGGCCATTTCCACAGGGAGGGCTCCGATATTCTTCAGGAGAGTAGCGCAATCGCCGCCTGTGAGGGCAGAGATACGCCGTTAGGACAAGTAAATAACATGGGAATATATCCCTATCATTCCCTGTATATCCTCATCTCATAAGTATAACCACTTTAATACTGGACACTTTCACCCCCTTCCTGCCCAGGCCAATTTAATATTTTTTTTTTACGTTTTTAACTTTTTTTTACATACTACGATTGCTTGTAACCATGATGATCACTGTTATAAGCAATATTTTTTTTATGAATGGTATCCATTTATCCAGTGTGTACTATTGTGAAGCTGTGATTAGTCACAGCTATCACATGGTACAGATGTACTGTGATTAGCCCTGTCTGTACCATGTGACCAATCACAGAGATCAACACAATAGTATACAATGAAGGGTTACGAATAAAACTCATTCATTGTGTACAACTGTCATGTGATTGGTCACAGTGATCACATAGGACCAGCAACGGCCCGGTACAATGATCTATCATCCGCGGTGTCCACTGGTAACAGATCATGCCGGAGCGCGGCCCCTAGGGGGTGCTTGAGGTGCGATCCTGGGAGGACATCATATGTAGACTTCAGCTGTACTACAGGCTGGTGCTCACCTTCTACGTATTCCATCACCATACACAAGTGGCGCTTCGTCTCAAAGGAGCAGAACATGCTGACCACAAAAGGGTTCTCGGCAAAGGTCAGAATGTCCCTCTCCACAAAGGCTTGCTGGATTTGGTTCCTCAAGATTAAATTCTGCTTGTTGATCTTCTTCATAGCGAACCGCTGCCGCGTGCCCTTGTGTCGTACCAGATACACCGCCCTGGGGGGGAGGAGCATGAGACATTAAATGCCACACCTTCACCGGGAAAAACAAAGGGCAACTTATCAAAACTGGAGCAGACAGAATCAGGACGATGGCAACCAATCGGCTTACATCTTTTATTTTCAAAGTTAACTGAAAAACCTGAAGACAGAAGGCGATTTGCCACGCCCATCATCTCCTCCAGATTCTGTCTGCTCCAGTTTTCATAAAGTCGCCCCACAGTGTCATCGACCACATCAATAATAACAATAGAAACATGAATGGTAATACTTAGAACCAACAGGACAGGAAGTTGTGGGGATTCGAATAAGAAAATGGGTGAAAGACTTTACAAAACTTTACAAAATTTACATAAACAAAAAAGAAAACAAGTCTTCAATTTCTGTGTCACAGGATTGGAGTAGAGGGATATAATACATGCCACACAAGACCAGACATGAATTATTACAAAATGTATCGATTTAAGCCAAAGAACCGTTAAACGCAATCCATATCCTTTCTACATATATGCATTACACAATAGCCTGGTGGATTGACACGTTTCGCACATACGATTGCTTCATCAGGATCCACCTGCCATTATTAGAGGATACGGTGCATGATAAAGCATCTACACTGAAAGATAGCGAATGGATAATATATATCATTTACCATCAACAATTATAATTTTACATCACTTAAAACCTAAATATTACAGAAGGAACTAAACCAAGAAATGGGAGGGGAAAAATTCTTCATCTATTTCCTCCTGTGATATTTAGGTTTTAAGTGATGTACAATTATACAGTACATAATTTACTATCAACAAATATATTATACATTTCTAATCCTGATGAAGCAAGCTTATGTACGAAATGCGTCGATGCACCAGGCCTTTTTGTACATTGAGCTATTTAAGCGCTTTACAAAGGGCTCCATCGCAGTTTTACTGCTACAGGGCGAGCGCTCTGTGCAGAATCACTTATATATACGCGATTCTGCACTTCTGGGTTTTGGGCGCGAGCTTGTGCAAGCGGCGGCTTGCTCCCACTGCGATTTTACACAGAGGAAGCTGATTAGGGGGTCCCGCTGACCCCATGTCCGCCGGGACCCACCGATCGTTTGGTAATCTGACAGAGTGACGGTCCGCCTACGTAAACAAGGTAGACCGTCATTCCGTGAGTACAGAAGACATGGATCCTGTGAGGGAGGAACACCGGTCCATGTCTAGTAAAGGTACCTTCCCCACAGCTAGTAATCACGCCCTAGGCACACATTTAACCCTTTGATCGCCCCTGATGTCACCCCCTTCCCTACCATTAGTACAGTGACAGTGCATTTTTTGCAGCACTGATCACTGTAATAATGTCACTGGTCCACCCCAAAAAAAGTGTCAGTTGGGTGTCCGATTTGTCCGCCGCAATATCGCAGTCCCGCTATAAGTCGCTGATTGCTGCCATTACTAGTGTAAAATAAATAAATAAATAATATACACTTATTGGGATTTTTTTTTACCAAAAATATGTAGCAGAATGTATGTTGGCCTAAACTGATGAAGAAAGTTGATTTTTAAAAAAAAAATTTTATTATGTATGTTTTATAGCAGAAAGTAAGAAATATATTTTTTTTTTTTTTACAAAATTGTAGGTCCTTTTTTTTAGCGCACAAAATAAAAACCACAGAGGTGATCAAATACCACCCAAAAAAAAAACTATTTGTGGGGGGTGGGGGGGGACAGTTTTTTTTTGGGTACAGCATAACACGGCCGCGCAATTGTCAGTTAAAGCAACGCAGTAATCAACATCGGAAGAAGTTCTGGACAGCCGAAGTCCAAAAAAGTTTTTGCCTTTTTATTCAAAAAATAACATCAAAAATACATGCCACAGCAGAGCTTACGCGTTTCACACTACAAACAGTGCTTAATCAAGCTGTGATTAAGCACTGTTTGTAGTGTGAATTGCGTAAGTTCTTTTGTCCGCTCTGCTGTGGCATGTATTTTTGATGTTATTTTTTGAATAAAAAGGCAAAAACTTTTTTGGAGTGCGGCTGTCCAGAACTTCTTCCGATGTCGATTGCTATATGCATTGCCAGCACCTGGGCTTCTACCTTTGTCTGACCTACCTGGAGCGGTGATATCCCCTTCACTATCTTGATCTCTGGACTTTGTACTTAAAGCAACACAGTGCCGTATCGCAAAAAAAAAGCCTGGTCAGGAAAGGGGGGGTAAATCTTCCGGAGCTGAAGTGGTTAATAGATAAAAGATATGGAATGCTTTTAATTTTTCTATTTCTTAATTGTATCAATAAGGCTCTCTTATATTTTAATACTACATGTCTGGTCTTGTGAGACACAGAAATTGGAGGGTTTTTTTTTGGGGGGGGGGGGGGGAGGGGGGGGGGTTTAGGACGCTGTGGGGAATCTCCCAATGGGGCCACACAGAGCAGTAAAAACCCACAGCTTTGGCACCAATGAGTTAAAATGGGTACCAAAAAAGATGATTTCAATAACTTTTTGAAAAAAAATAAAATTAACCACTTACCCATAAGCCCCGTTGCTGATCAGTTTGATGTTCTCGAACTCGTCCTCAGAGGGAGTTTTCTTTGGCTGAATTACAGGCGCAGAGCTGCGGCCCTACAAAACACGGAACAGTAAGAACACCGCACACCATACGGTCACATCTCCACCACATGTCAATTATTTATAGTGACGTGTATAATATATTATATATATATATATATATATACCCCGTTTCCCCTAAAATAAGCCCTACCCTGAACTAGGGCTTATTTGGGGTGTAGGGCTTATATTGCAGCCATCACCGACAATCACGCTAGGTCTTATTTTCGGGGAAACAGGGTATATATTATTTTTTTGGTTACAGAGCGCTTCTTATTACTATTTGGATTGACAAAATTAGAAGACAATTTTTAAAATTGAAAAGATTTAAGAAAACTATTATGAAAAATTTCAATTGCCGTTCCCATTTCAATGTACAGAGCGGCGGGCTTATCAGACTGAACCAATCAGAAGAGCCTGCATTCCGTGTACACAGCCCTCAACTGCCACCATATGAGAGGAGCATCCAAAGTGGAGAAGTCCACTAATGCTGGAATCCAGAGCTCCACCCACTCCACTGGGAGAAGACATGCAGCCCCACAAGAAAAGCTCCACCTCCCATGCATTTCGGGGTCTTGCCTGTTCTTCAGAGTGGAAGGCACGTCAGTGTTGCACTTGCATCTAAAATAACTGGAATTAATCCCAGTCTGCCCTCAATTCTTAGCTTGGATTCCACTTCTCCCCTCTTCAATGTCAGCGGCTGGGGGTTGAGTCACCACATTTATACACAGAACATCTGCAGCGCCCCCCTCTGGATGTGTTCCTTCTGATGAGTCTGCCCTATACAGTGCCTTGAAAAAGTATTCACACCCCTTAAATTTTTCCATATTTTGTCATGTTACAGCCAAATATGTAAATGTATTTTATTGGGATTTTATGTGATGGACCAACACAAAGTGTCACATAATTGTGAAGTGGAAGGAAAATGATAAATGATACAAATAAATATGTGAAAAGTGTGGGGGGAGGGGCATTTGTATGGCGCCCCCCGGAGTCAATACTTTGTAGAACCCCCTTTCTCTACAAGTCTTTTTGGGGGTGTCTCTACCAGCTTTGCACATCTAGAGAGGACATTTCTGCCCATTCTTCTTTGTAAAATATCTCAAGCTCTGTCAGATTGGATGGAGAGCGTCTGTGAACAGCAATTTTCAAGTCTTGCCACAGATTCTCAATGTGATTTAGGTCTGGACTGTGACTGGGCCATTCTAACACATGAATATGATTTGATCTAAACCATTCCATTGTAGCTCTGGCTGGATGTTTCGGGTCGTTGTCCTGATGGAAGGTGAACCTCCGCCCCAGTCCCAAGTCTTTTGTAGACTCTAACAGGTTTTCTTCTAAGATTGTCCTGTATTTGGCTCCATCCATCTTCCCATCAACTCTGACCAGCTTCCCTGTCCCTGCTGAAGAAAACCATCCCCACCACATGATGCTGCCACCACCATGTTTCACGGTGGGGATGGTGTGTTCAGGGTGAGGTGCAGTGTTAGTTTTCCCCCACACATAGAGTTTTGCTTTTAGGCCAAAAAGTTGAATTTTGGTCTCATGTGACCAGATCACCTTCTTCCACATGTTTGCTGTGTCCTCCACATGGCTTCTCACAAACTACAAACAGGACTTCTTATGACTTTCTTTCACCAATGTCTTTCTTCTTGTCACTCTTCCATAAAGGGCAGATTTGTGGAGAACACGACTAATAGTTGTCCTGTGGACAGATTCTCCCACCTGAGCTGTGGATCTCTGCAGCTCCTCCAGAGTTACCATGGACCTCTTGGCTCTTCTCTGATGAATGCTCTCCTTGCCCGGCCGGTCAGTTTAGGTGGACGGCCATGTCTTGGTAGGTTTGCAGTTGTGCCATACTCTTTCCATTTTCCGATGATGGATTGAACAGAGCTCCGTGAGATGTTCAAAGCTTGGGAGATTTTATTTTTTTTTATTTTTTTATAACCTAACCCTGCTTTATACTTCTCCACAACTTTATCCCTGACCTGCCTGGTGTGTTCCTTGGCCTTCATGATGCTGTTTGTTCACTAAGGTTCTCTAACAAACCTCTGAGGGCTTCACAGAACAGCTGTATTTCTACTGAGATTAAATTACACACAGGTGGATTCTTTTTACTGATTAGGTGACTTCTGAAGGCAATTGGTTCCATTAGATTTTAGTTAGGGGTATCAGAGTAAAGGGGGCTGAATACAAATGCCCCCCCCACACTTTACACATATTTGTAACTGGCTGCATTGGGCACCAAGAACATTTGAGAGCTTACTGTAATAAAAGTGGAGGGAACAGACATCACTATCTCATAAGACAGACTGAATCCTCAGTCTCATGGCCAGCTTACATTCTACCTTTGGATTTCTAGCGCTGCCATTCGCTGCGTACATTTACCTCCACAGAGTCATCAGTCTCTGGAGTGTCGGCACTGCTGCTGTCATAGCTGTTCAACTGGGCCATTTCTACAAATACAAAGAACAAACCTTGGTCACTAATGATATCCAGAGAGCAACAACTGCACAGAGATAGAAGAGCTCTTTTTTATCTTTTCAAATTAGACATGGACGGAAATATGGAGGGTGAGGGGAAGAGAGAAGTCCACGGCGGGTGAGGACAAGGAGCGGTCCACGGCGGGTGAGGGGAAGGACCGGTCCATGATCTATAATGGTGAGAAGGATGGGACTATGGTGGGGTCAGACAAGGATGGGTCCATGGCGGTTGAGGACATGGAAAGGTCTATGGCAGGTCAAGACAAAGATGTGTCTATAGTTTACAGTGGGTGAAATGCCAAAGACCAATTTAAGGAGGGTGAGGGAAAAGACAAGGGCAGGTCACTGGTGTCTGAGAACAAAGATGGGTCTACATTGGACAGGGCGAGGACAAGGACGGGTCTACGGTGGGCGAGGAACAAGGACGGGTCTACGGTGGGCGAGAACAAGGACGGGTCTACGGTGGGGGAAGACAAGGACGGGTCTACGGTGGGCAAAGACAAGGACGGGTCTACGGTGGGCAAAGACAAGGACGGGTCTACGGTGGGCAAAGACAAGGACGGGTCTACGGTGGGCAAAGACAAGGACGGGTCTACGGTGGGCAAAGACAAGGACGGGTCTACGGTGGGCAAAGACAAGGACGGGTCTACGGTGGGCAAAGACAAGGACGGGTCTACGGTGGGCAAAGACAAGGACGGGTCTACGGTGGGCAAAGACAAGGACGGGTCTACGGTGGGCAAAGACAAGGACGGGTCTACGGTGGGCAAAGACAAGGACGGGTCTACGGTGGGCAAAGACAAGGACGGGTCTACGGTGGGCAAAGACAAGGACGGGTCTACGGTGGGCAAAGGCAAGGACGGGTCTACGGTGGGCAAAGGCAAGGACGGGTCTACGGTGGGCAAAGGCAAGGACGGGTCTACGGTGGGCAAAGGCAAGGACGGGTCTACGGTGGGCGAAGACAAGGACGGGTCTACGGTGGGCGAAGACAAGGACGGGTCTACGGTGGGCGAAGACAAGGACGGGTCTACGGTGGGCGAAGACAAGGACGGGTCTACGGTGGGCGAAGACAAGGACGGGTCTACGGTGGGCGAAGACAAGGACGGGTCTACGGTGGGCGAAGACAAGGACGGGTCTACGGTGGGCGAAGACAAGGACGGGTCTACGGTGGGCGAAGACAAGGACGGGTCTACGGTGGGCGAAGACAAGGACGGGTCTACGGTGGGCGAAGACAAGGACGGGTCTACGGTGGGCGAAGACAAGGACGGGTCTACGGTGGGCGAAGACAAGGACGGGTCTACGGTGGGCGAAGACAAGGACGGGTCTACGGTGGGCGAAGACAAGGACGGGTCTACGGTGGGCGAAGACAAGGACGGGTCTACGGTGGGCGAAGACAAGGACGGGTCTACGGTGGGCGAAGACAAGGACGGGTCTACGGTGGGCGAAGACAAGGACGGGTCTACGGTGGGCGAAGACAAGCACGGGTCTACCATGGGCGAAGACAAGGACGGGTCTACGGTGGGCGAAGACAAGGACGGGTCTACGGTGGGCAAAGACAAGGACGGGTCTACGGTGGGCAAAGACAAGGACGGGTCTACGGTGGGCAAAGACAAGGACGGGTCTACGGTGGGCAAAGACAAGGACGGGTCTACGGTGGGCAAAGACAAGGACGGGTCTACGGTGGGCGAAGACAAGGACGGGTCTACAGTGGGCCAGGACACGGACGAGTCTACAGTGGGCCAGGACACGGACGAGTCTACAGTGGGCCAGGACACGGACGAGTCTACAGTGGGCGAGGACAAGGACGAGTCTACAGTGGGCGAGGACAAGGACGAGTCTACAGTGGGCGAGGACAAGGACGAGTCTACAGTGGGCGAGGACAAGGACGAGTCTACAGTGGACGAGGACAGGGACGGGTCTACGGTGGGTGAGAACAGGGACGGATCAGTGGTGGCTGAGAAAATTGATGATTCTACACAGGGAGCGGACAAGGACAAGTCTATGACAGGTAAGGACAAGTCTATGACAGGTGAGGACAAGGACAAGTCTATGACAGGTGAGGACAAGGACAAGTCTATGACAGGTAAGGACAAGTCTATGACAGGTAAGGACAAGTACAAGTCTATGACAGGTAAGGACAAGTCTATGACAGGTAAGGACAAGTACAAGTCTATGACAGGTGAGGACCAACATAATATTACTGTCAGCAGAGTGAAGCACAGGTGGCCACGGCAGAAGCTGCAACAGATGTAAAAACTCTTACCCTCCAAGGGATCCCTATTGAGCCCCAGCTGACTGATGATGTAGCGGGGAATGTCGGATTTGATGCCCTCTCCTTCCTTGGCATGACCTTCAGCAGCTTCCAAGAGATGATAAAATTCTTCTGGGTCAAATTCCTGATAATACAAGAAGACAGAGATTGAGTGCCAGAAACAGGACATTATGGCGGAGGGGGGAGGGGGGGTGTGCACGCACAGTGCATACAAGGATAGGCAGCACCCAGGGACACACGGACGGGGGGACACAGTGCATACACAGGCGGACGCACCCGGAGACACACAGCACAGACACAGATGGGCGCACCCAGGGACACACAGCGCGGACACAGACGGGCGCACCCAGGGACACACAGCGCAGACACAAACGGGCGCACCCAGGGACACATAGCGCAGACACAGACGGGCGCACCCAGGGACACAAAGCGCAGACACAGACGGGCGCACCCAGGGACACACAGCGCAGACACAGACGGGCGCACCCAGGGACACACAGCGCAGACACAGATGGGCGCACCCAGGGACACACAGCGCAGACACAGACGGGCGCACCCAGGGACACACAGCGCAGACACAGATGGGCGCACCCAGGGACACACAGCGCAGACACAGACGGGCGCACCCGGGGACACACAGCGCAGACACAGACGGGCGCACCCAGGGACACACAGTGCAGACACAGACGGGCGCACCCGGGGACACACAGCGCAGACACAGACGGGCGCACCCCGGGACACACAGCGCAGACACAGACGGGCGCACCCCGGGACACATAGCGCAGACACAGACGGGCGCACCCCGGGACACATAGCGCAGACACAGACGGGCGCACCCGGGGACACACAGCGCAGACACAGACGGGCGCACCCCGGGACACATAGCGCAGACACAGATGGGACTGGCCGCAGATTGTGTACGGCTGATTATTCAGTCATTAGGCGAAGTCGCACATCTGTCTCTGATAAAATGCAAATGTAAGCAGAACAGGTTTAATGAGCGGGAAACATAAAGCCGGCTCTGCCTGTGACAATTATTACATTAAAATAGATGGGCGGACGGACACACGGCTGGGGACAGATGCCCGAGGCAATTACCCCTGACTGCTTATCTCATCAGATTGTAAGAGAAAATTACTGAGAAAAATGCTTCTTCCAAGCAGCCCCATTACACACCGTCCCAACGTATAATGTACATTGCTCTACATCCAGCCGGTCCACACAACACTCCAGAGGAACTACAAGCCTCAGCATGGCATTCCAGCTGAGGAAACTCCAACAGTCTGAATCGGACCGGCTGGCCAGTCCATACAAATGAATCCAATTCAGTCGCAGCAATTACTGCACACCTGTCAGACCGCAGACCATCCCCCAGCTGGAGAGTCAGATCCAGGTACAGCCGGGTGACACCACGGCTCTGAGAGCATTTCAACGTTTTCATATCATCATCTAAAATATAATGAAGAGATGATTAGAGGTCTCCTTCCTGACAGGTGCACATGCGGCACATGCGCTGCATGTTGTGTGCGTTCGTGTTCAGCGAGTTCATTTTCTGAGCTGTCACTATCAGCCGCCAAGTTCATTACTCACCGCTGAAAGCTGCCTGACAGTGACAGGTGGGGTCCGCCGAGAGCCGAGCGCTCTCCTATCACATGGGGGCCGTGTATTGTGTGCAAGAACAATGGCCGGCTCCAGAGTGGGGGCCTGAGACTCCGAGACTACCCGTACATCTATAGAAGCGGAACCCTCACATTCTACCCGGGAGAAGAGGAACCCCCCACATTCTACCCGGGAGAAGAGGAACCCCCCACATTCTACCCGGGAGAAGAGAAACCCCCCCACATTCCACCCGGGAGAAGAGGAACCCCCCCCCACATTCTACCCGGGAGAAGAGAAACCCCCCACATTCCACCCGGGAGAAGAGGAACCCCCCACATTCTACCCGGGAGAAGAACCCCCCACATTCCACCCGGGTGAAGAGGAACCCCCCCCACATTCTACCCGGGAGAAGAGGAACCCCCCACATTCCACCGGGGAGAAGAAGAACCCCCCACATTCTACCCCGGGAGAAGAGGAACCCCCCACATTCTACCCAGGAGAAGAGGAACCCCCCACATTCTACCCGGGAGAAGACGAACCCCCCCACATTGCACCCGGGAGAAGAGGAACCCCCCCACATTGCACCCGGGAGAAGAGGAACCCCCCCACATTCTACCCGGGAGAAGAGGAACCCCCCACATTCTACCCGGGAGAAGAACAACCCCCCCCCACATTCCACCCGGGAGAAGAGGAACCCCCCACATTCTACCCGGGAGAAGAACAACCCCCCCCCCACATTCTACCCGGGAGAAGACGAACCCCCCCACATTCTACCCGGGAGAAGAACAACCCCCCCCCACATTCCACCCGGGAGAAGAACAACCCCCCACATTCTACCCGGGAGAAGAACAACCCCCCACATTCTACCCGGGAGAAGAACAACCCCCCACATTCTACCCGGGAGAAGAACCCCCCCACATTCTACCCGGGAGAAGAGGAACCCCCCACATTCTACCTGGGAGAAGAGGAACCCCCCCACATTCTACCCGGGAGAAGAAGAACCCCCCACATTCTCCCGGGTAGAATGTGGGGGGTTCTTCCCCCCAGGTAGAATGTGGGGGGTTCCTTTTCTCCCAGGTAGAATGTGGGGGGTTCCTCTTCTCCCAGGTAGAATGTGGGGGGTTCCTCTTCTCCCGGGTAGAATGTGGGGGGGTTCTTCTTCTCCCGGGTAGAATGTGGGGGGGTTCTTCTTCTCCCGGGTAGAATGTGGGGGGGTTCTTCTTCTCCAGGGTAGAATGTGGGGGGGGTTCTTCTTCTCCCGGGTAGAATGTGGGGGGTTCCTCTTCTCCCGGGTAGAATGTGGGGGGTTCCTCTTCTCCCGGGTAGAATGTGGGGGGTTCCTCTTCTCCCGGGTAGAATGTGGGGGGTTCCTCTTCTCCCGGGTAGAATGTGGGGGGTTCCTCTTCTCCCGGGTAGAATGTGGGGGGTTCCTCTTCTCCCGGGTAGAATGTGGGGGGTTCCTCTTCTCCCGGGTAGAAGGTGGGGGGTTCCTCTTCTCCCGGGTAGAAGGTGGGGGGTTCCTCTTCTCCCGGGTAGAAGGTGGGGGGTTCCTCTTCTCCCGGGTAGAAGGTGGGGGGTTCCTCTTCTCCCGGGTAGAAGGTGGGGGGTTCCTCTTCTCCCGGGTAGAAGGTGGGGGGTTCCTCTTCTCCCGGGTAGAAGGTGGGGGGTTCCTCTTCTCCCGGGTAGAAGGTGGGGGGTTCCTCTTCTCCCGGGTAGAAGGTGGGGGGATCCTCTTCTCCCGGGTAGAAGGTGGGGGGTTCCTCTTCTCCCGGGTAGAAGGTGGGGGGTTCCTCTTCTCCCGGGTAGAAGGTGGGGGGTTCCTCTTCTCCCGGGTAGAAGGTGGGGGGTTCCTCTTCTCCCGGGTAGAAGGTGGGGGGTTCCTCTTCTCCCGGGTAGAAGGTGGGGGGTTCCTCTTCTCCCGGGTAGAAGGTGGGGGGTTCCTCTTCTCCCGGGTAGAAGGTGGGGGGTTCCTCTTCTCCCGGGTAGAAGGTGGGGGGTTCCTCTTCTCCCGGGTAGAAGGTGGGGGGTTCCTCTTCTCCCGGGTAGAAGGTGGGGGGTTCCTCTTCTCCCGGGTAGAAGGTGGGGGGTTCCTCTTCTCCCGGGTAGAAGGTGGGGGGTTCCTCTTCTCCCGGGTAGAAGGTGGGGGGTTCCTCTTCTCCCGGGTAGAATGTGGGGGGTTCCTCTTCTCCGGGGTAGAATGTGGGGGGTTCTTCTTCTCCCGGGTAGAATGTGGGGGGTCCCTCTTCTCCCGGGTAGAATGTGGAGGGTTCCTCTTCTCCCGGGTAGAATGTGGGGAGTTCCTCTTCTCCCGGGTAGAATGTGGGGAGTTCCTCTTCTCCCGGGTAGAATGTGGGGAGTTCCTCTTCTCCCGGGTAGAATGTGGGGGGTTCCTCTTCTCCCGGGTAGAATGTGGGGGGGGTTCCTCTTCTATAGATGTACGGGTAGTCTCGGAGTCTCAGGCCCCCACTCTGGAGCCGGCCATTGTTCTTGCACACAATACACGGCCCCCATGTGATAGGAGAGCGCTCGGCTCTCGGCGGACCCCACCTGTAGAGAAGAGGAACCCCCCACATTCTACCGGGAGAAGAGGAATCCCCCACATTCTACCGTGAGAAGAGGAATCCCCCACATTCTACCGTGAGAAGAGGAATCCCCCACATTCTACCGTGAGAAGAGGAATCCCCCACATTCTACCGTGAGAAGAGGAACCCCCCACATTCTACCCAGGAGAAGAGGAACCCCCCACATTCTACCGGGAGAAGAGGAATCCCCCACATTCTACCGTGAGAAGAGGAATCCCCCACATTCTACCGTGAGAAGAGGAATCCCCCACATTCTACCGGGAGAAGAGGAATCCCCCACATTCTACCGGGAGAAGAGGAATCCCCCACATTCTACCGTGAGAAGAGGAACCCCCCACATTCTACCGTGAGAAGAGGAACCCCCCACATTCTACCCAGGAGAAGAGGAACCCCCCACATTCTACCCAGGAGAAGAAGAACCCCCCACATTCTACCGGGAGAAGAAGAGGAACCCCCCACATTCTACCGGGAGAAGAGGAATCCCCCACATTCTACCGGGAGGAGAGGAATCCCCCACATTCTACCGGGAGAAGAGGAACCCCCCACATTCTACCCAGGAGAAGAGGAACACCCCACATTCTACCCAGGAGAAGAAGAGGAACCCCCACATTCTACCGGGAGAAGAGGAACCCAGGAGAAGAGGAACCCCCCTATTCTACCCAGGAGAAGAGGAACACCCCACATTCTACTGGGAGAAGAAGCGGAACCCCCACATTCTACCGGGAGAAGAGGAACCCAGGAGAAGAGGAACCCCCCTATTCTACCAGGAGAAGAGAAACCCCCACATTCTCCCGAGAGAAGAGAAACCTCCACATTCTCCCGAGAAGAGGAACCCCCACATTCTACCAGGAGAAGAGGAACCCCCACAGGAAGAAAAGGAGCCAACGGGAAAATATCTGCACAAAATGTCAGCCTGGGAGGGACATGAGGAGACATTATTCACTTTAACACATTACATAGTCTCAACTCCTTTAGATTATCCCAAGACTCCCCTCCCATCCTCTTTATATTATCCTTTACCCCTGATGTCCCCAGACTTCCCTCCCATCTCCTTTATATTATCCCTTACCCCTAATAACATCCCAGGGGAAGGTTCATATAAAGGGGACGTCCAGGAGGTGATCTATAAATAGGGGGACCTCCAGGGGAAGGTTCATATAAAGGGGACCTTCAGGGGAAGGTTCCTATAAAGGGGGACGTCCAGGGGAAGGTTCCTATAAAGGGGGACGTCCAGGGGAAGGTTCCTATAAAGGGGGACGTCCAGGGGAAGGTTCCTATAAAGGGGGACGTCCAGGGGAAGGTTCCTATAAAAGGGGGACGTCCAGGGGAAGGTTCCTATAAAGGGGGACGTCCAGGGGAAGGTTCCTATAAAGGGGGACGTCCAGGGGGGAAGGTTCCTATAAAGGGGGACGTCCAGGGGGAAGGTTCCTATAAAAGGGGGACGTCCAGGGGAAGGTTCCTATAATGGGGGGACATCCAGGGGAAGGTTCCTATACAGCAAGGATTTCCAAGGGAAGGTCCATATAATGGGGGGCATCCAGGGGAATGTTCAAATAAAGGGGGACATCCAGGGAAGGTTCATATACAGCGAGGAGGATTTCCAGGGAAAGGTGCCCTCTACAACATCTTGTTGATTTCCAATAATTAAGGTTGGAAAACATAAAAGAACACAAAAGCGGCTCACACAAAAGGCTGACAGATGCCGACATTCCTCAGACATAGATGTATCTAGCAGGTAAATTGGCCTGTGAAGCCACCCGGGGAATCTGGATATTAAAGTACAACAGCCCAGCTGACAACTCTCTCAGCACTCTGCATGTCGGGTAGGTGAGAGGTCACTTCCTCCAGGAATCGACACCCCTCACTATGATGTATTAATAATAATGTTCGGGATGTCTTGTGAAGGGCAAAAATGACACATGGCTCAGCAATGGCTCTGATGGCCAAGGACACAGAAAAAAAAAAACAACAGAATCAGCAGTAACCTCACACTGATCACATGATGAACCATCAAAATGCAGAACACCATGTGACCCGATGATACAGAACACCCCAATGTCAGTGCAAACTGGGATATTTTTTTGTGTAATTCCTTTATTTTTCAAAAAGTTGAAGTTTATAGTCAAGGAAAACAAAAAGGGGAAAACGCAGTGTTTGTCAATTGACAATAACCAAGAGGGTCACACCATTTAGATCCATAAGCCAACAGGCTAGGCAAGACATGTTCTATATGGGCACATATAACATTACCAACATAATCATCAATGTGCAGGGTATACAAGGCATATGAGGTGGAGGCATGGGAGACCCAGAATGAATACTCATAGACTTAAAACTGTGCAACTATATAGGACACAACAATATATCGGGAAGCTGGGCATCCAAACCCAGACAGGGAACAGTGAGACTCGGATAAAGCATAAAAGGATATTCAAATATCTGAGGAGCAAACTGGGATTTAAATCAAAGAGTGCGATTACAATATGCGACAGACCTACCCATCCCCGGAACCATTTTTCAAATACCTGGTAATAAAAAAAATCCATAGACAAGCCATCCTTACCAGACACTCCAGGAGGCGAGCAGGGCGAGCGATGACAATCATCAATTTCTTGACAAGTTGGGTGACGAAGGCCACTTCAGAGCTCTCGGAGCGCTCATGAGCCTAAAAAAAAAATACATGATATTGTGTTACTGTGCAGAACGTTGAATTAATAGCGATATCTGTCGGCAAAGATCTGACCTGTCCCAGGTAAGGTCCTACTAAGAGCAGAGTCTGGGAGGAACATAAGGTCTCTAGAGAGTCCAGAGGAACATAAGGTCCTACTAGGACCAGAGTCCAGAGAAACATAAGGTCTTACTAGGAGCACAGTCCAGAGGAACATAAGGTCCTACTAGGAGTAGAGTGCAGAGAAACAGAAGGTCCTAATAGGAACAGAGTCCAGAGAAACATAAGGTCTTACTAGGAGCACAGTCCAGAGAAACATAAGGTCCTACTAGGAATAGAGTGCAGAGGAACATAAGGTCCTACTAGGACCAGAGTCCAGAGAAACATAAGGTCTTACTAGGAGCACAGTCCAGAGGAACATAAGGTCCTACTAGGAGTAGAGTGCATAGGAACAGAAAGTCCTACTAGGACCAGAGTCACATAAGGTCTTACTAGGAGCACAGTCCAGAGGAACATCAGAGGAACATAAGGTCATACTAAGAGCAGAGTCCAGAGGAACATCAGGTCCTACTGGGACTTTGTTACATGTCAATCTACCATTTAAAAACATTAAAATTAACATAATTTGCTTCAAATTAAAACATATTTAAAAGCCAAAACTATTTTTAGTCTTGGATACATTGGTGAGGGGTCAGACCTTCTGTTGGGTTATAATTGCTCAATAATTCATCAGGTGGTGAGGAGCAACGGATTCATCAATGTGTATTTAAAAAGGTGTATTGAAGACAGTTGGTGGATCTATTTGTCCTATAACTTCTGAATGTGGAGAAGGAATTAGAAGTGTCACTCCATATAAAAAAAAAAACCTTAAGATTATTTTTAATATCGCTGAAGAAAAAGGCGACACATTTCAGTCATCTACTCTTGAGGGAGGGGTCTATTGATGCTGGCTGCTGGGAGATCTATTGTTTTTGAAGAGGGGTCTATTGTTGCTGGGAGGCATCTGCTCTTAAGTGGGGGGGGTCTATTGATGGTGGCTGCTGGGAGATCTATTGTTGCTTGGGGGGGGTATTTTGTTGCTTGGGGGGGGGGGTGTTTTGTTGCTGGGGGTGGTGTTTTGTTGTGGTTTTGTTGCTGGGGGTGGTGTTTTGTTGTGGGGGTCTGTTGCTGGATGGAGGGAATCTGTTTTACTGTTTTTCTTGTTATCATTAACAAAATTCTATACAAATTACTTAGCTCCACACAATAATACTTAGTTCTGTATTCTCTAAAAGGGGCAGTACTGGGAGGAATGGGGGTCTCAGTGGGAGCCCTGGGTCCCGTATTAACGATCACAACACGCAACTCCTGGTTCCGGGTCACCTGATCGCTGTGCTAGCCTCTGATTAACCAGTCACTGTGAAGCCCGCCCCCCCGTGCTTCACTCTCTCTGAATGGAGAGGAAAGATATATTGAATCTTGTAAATGAGTGGCATTACACATGGATCACCCGATATGTATTGCAGCCGATTCTCTTTTTTGGATAATTGCCTGCGGTCAATAAAGACAATCAATGGGTGGAGCCTGTGATCTTTAGAGCTACTATTTATTTCACAGTTTTATGTCTGTAATGTGGTTATGATTAAGGCCTTATAGGCTGAAACGCGTCAACTGACTTAATCTGCGTTTGTTCACTGTGGCTAATCAATAAAATGAAGATATTTTAGGAGCAACAACCGGAGTGCGGATCAATTTTTGCACAGATTGCATCTCTCTCTCCTTGCAGAGAGATAAAGAGGTGCGTGTAAAAAAAAAAAGTAGAATTAAAAAGAGAGAAAGAATACCTAGATGAAGGTTTAATCTAGGTCAGTGCCAGGGTTGGGTCAAGTAAGTGTCAAAGGTCAAGGTCAGTATACAGCCATGGCCAAAAGTTTTGAGAATGACACAAATATTAATTTACACAAAGTTTGCTGCTTCAGTGTGTTTAGATCTTTGTGTCCGATGTTATTATGGGATACTGAAGTATAATTACAAGCATTTTATTAGTGTCAGAGTCTTTTACTGACAATGACATGAAGTTTATGCAAAGAGTCAATATTTGCAGTGCTGACCCTTCTTTTTCGAGACCTCTGCAGTCCTCCGGGTTGTGATGAAACGATCTCCTTTTAGATATTTTTGATAAGTCTGATTCTCAAGATGCGTTTTGTACTTTGGGAAACAATGACATATAAATTGTGTTTCTCTAGGATGGGGGGGGGGGGGTCAGCCATGTGATGGGTAGATTGGGACTCAGCCATGCTCATTGGCCAGGTCCTGACCCTTCCTTGGACACCTTTGATAGGGGTGGCAATAGGCATTGCAAAGCCAACGGAAGTCCTGGGCTTCACCTCTGTGTTTGGCACCGGCGAGGTGAGGCCGGGGAGGACCTTCTTCACTTTGACAGGCGCTGCTTTATCTGAGGTCCGGTGAGTGAATTTTACTGAAGGGGTGGAAGTGGCTGAGGTTAGCTTAGATAGGCGGTTAGATGTCTGTTCTGGAAGGGTGGGGTGGTTTGCTGGTGGGAAGGGGTGTGGAGAATCTGTGTTATGTACTACTGACCCCTGCACCCGGCGCTACACACTACTGACCCCTGCACTCGGCGCTACACACTACTGACCCCTGCACTCGGCCCTACACACTACTGACCCCTGCACTCGGCCCTACACACTACTGACCCCTGCACTCGACCCTACACACTACTGACCCCTGCACTCGGTGCTACACACTACTGACCCCTGCACTCGGCGCTACACACTACTGACCCCTGCACTCGGCGCTACACACTACTGACCCCTGCACTCTGTGTTGCATACTACTGACCCCTGCACTCGGCGCTACACACTACTGACCCCTGCACTCGGCGCTACACACTACTGACCCCTGCACTCGGCGCTACACACTACTGACCCCTGCACTCGGCGCTACACACTACTGACCCCTGCACTCGGCGCTACACACTACTGACCCCTGCACTCGGCGCTACACACTACTGACCCCTGCACTCTGCACTACACCACTACTGACCCCTGCACTCGGCGCTACACACTACTGACCCCTGCACTCGGCGCTACACACTACTGACCCCTGCACTCGGCGCTACACACTACTGACCCCTGCACTCGGCGCTACACACTACTGACCCCTGCACTCGGCGCTACACACTACTGACCCCTGCACTCGGCGCTACACACTACTGACCCCTGCACTCGGCGCTACACACTACTGACCCCTGCACTCGGCGCTACACACTACTGACCCCTGCACTCGGCCCTACACACTACTGACCCCTGCACTCGGCCCTACACACTACTGACCCCTGCACTCTGTGTTGCATACTACTGACCCCTGCACTCTGTTGCATACTACTGACCCCTGTGAAAAATGCACTGGAATGCACATGTCCTTATTGAGGGCTAAGAAAAAAAAAGAGGGGGGGGGGCACTGGACTGCACCAAAAACACACTGGAACGCATCACAAACATGTCAAAAGCGCGCATGCAGAAAAGTATGTGGAATGCATCATGGTCTGCGTCTCTATGGTGTGAACTGGCCCCGAGTGTCAGTAAGTGTCATGTTGGCCATAAACGCACAGAATTTCGGGAGAAACTGGCCATTTTTGGAAAGATCGGTCGACAATCGTGCCATTAGTGGACCCAACTTTACTGACGATGACGTGCGCCTGGCTAATGCCGATAGATCCGGAGCAAAAAATGTTACCGTTTCAACTATAATGTATACGTGTATGTTGTAATCGGAAAAGAAAAGAATATTCTGTGTTGTATGATTTATATAGGTTTTTATTGTTGTCCAACGATCACTATAATCATGGAAACGATCATGGAAATGAGATTATTCGGTCATTTAGTGGCAAATTTGCTTTCCACCAACAAATAAATCGTTCAGTCTGCAAACGGCTGAAACTCTGTGTTTGTACGGCCAGCATTAGCGTCGGTGCGTTTTAGGTAGGATAAAAGAAAAGCAAAATGCGCACTATTGTTTCTGGGCCGTACTCCGGGTACAAACAACATACACATATGTGGGATCGCTGCGATCGTCTAGAGCAGGGGTCTCCAAACTTTCTAAACAAAGGGTCAGTTTACCGTCCTTCAGACTTAAGGGGGGCCGGATGGAAGCCATCGGGAGTAGAAAATGTCCCAGCATCAGTGGGTGTAAATAATGCCCTATCTTTGGTGTCAGTGAGAGAAATTTTGCCCCATCACTGGTGTCATTGGGCTCCATTGCTGGTCTCACTGGGAGCGATTGTGCCCCATCGATGGTGTCACTGGGCCCCATCGTTGGGGTCTTTGGGAGGAATTATGCTCCTTTGTTGGTGTCAGATGGGTGAATTGTGCTCCATTGTTGGTGTCAGATGGGTGAATTGTGCTCCATTGTTGGTGTCAGATGGGGAGAATTGTGCTCCATTGTTGGTGTCAGATGGGGGAATTGTGCTCCATTGTTGGTGTCAGATGGGTGAATTGTGCTCCATTGTTGGTGTCAGATGGGGAGAATTGTGCTCCATTGTTGGTGTCAGATGGGGAGAATTGTGCTCCATTGTTGGTGTCAGATGGGGAGAATTGTGCTCCATTGTTGGTGTCAGATGGGGAGAATTGTGCTCCATTGTTGGTGTCAGATGGGGAGAATTGTGCTCCATTGTTGGTGTCAGATGGGGGAATTGTGCTCCATTGTTGGTGTCAGATGGGGAGAATTGTGCTCCATTGTTGGTGTCAGATGGGGGAATTGTGCCCCATTGTTGGTGTCAGATGGGGAGAATTGTGCTCCATTGTTGGTGTCAGATGGGGAGAATTGTGCTCCATTGTTGGTGTCAGATGGGGGAATTGTGCTCCATTGTTGGTGTCAGATGGGGGAATTGTGCCCCATTGTTGGTGTCAGATGGGGAGAATTGTGCCCCATTGTTGGTGTCAGATGGGGAGAATTGTGCTCCATTGTTGGTGTCAGATGGGGAGAATTGTGCTCCATTGTTGGTGTCAGATGGGGGAATTGTGCCAAATCATTGGTGTCATTGGCCCCATTGGGAAGAATTGTGCCCCATTGCTGGTGTCAATAGGAGGAATTGTGCCCCATCATTGGGGTCATCGGGAGGAATAGTCCCCCTTTGTTGGATGGGGGGGAATTGTGCTCCATCGCTTGTGTCAGTGGATGAAATAGTGCCCCAAGGGCCGGTTCAAATCAAGCAAAGGGCCACGTCTGGCCCCTGGGCCACAGTTTGGAGACCCCTTGTCTAGAGCAGAAGAAATGTATTTTGGGTTGTTCTTGGTGGTGGGTTATGGTAATAAGAAATATACAGCTACATAATACTTTTTTTTTTTTACCATTTTCATTTCATTTTCCTTTGATGATAAAAAAAAAAATATAATAACTATAATAATAATAAAAATAAATTTTAAAAAATCCGGAGATATCCATGACATCACCAAATGAAAGCCCAATTTGTCCTGAAGAAACGCGGTATAATCCACCCGGAATACACCGAGAAGTTGCGGTGATTTGTGCGAATTTACTAACACGTGTCAAAGCTGCAAAATTGTGCTCAGGCATTAACATTTGTTTTTCCCTCAGGAGGGAAGGGGTTAAAGCTAGAACTGTCTTTAATTAAAGCTGAACAGAGAAAAGAACCGATGAAAGACGAGCTGATTAATTCCTCGCCGGTACATAGCGGCATATCGATCGCACTGATCACACAATCTCTCCTGGCGATTGGTGGGACTTCGTATAAAAAGAGGCTTGTCCTCGTCTGTCAGTGAAGTCAATGGGAGTCCATGGAGATGTGATATTAGTCGTCTCCTGAATGTCATTCGCTCGGAGGGGGAAAAGTATTTTCTCCTCTCCACTTGTGTTTGTCTGTGATAAAAAGTCAGAGGCGGCGGCTCTCCTTCCCCGGGACGGACTAATCCTGAAAAGGCTTTTCATAGACGGCTAAATGATGATAATAAGTCACACGGCGGAGACGCGGTAACCTCGGCTCACCCTCCACACACCTCCAGGCAAAATACCTTATCAGCCGGGGAATAGGCATAGAGAAGAAGGTTCATTTAACAAAAGCCGATTAATCCTGCGCATGCCGCGGCGGCTCCTGGAGGGCTTCAGTGACGGCCGCTCACCCTTCAATATTCCCCATAAAGACTCCATTTGTCTTCTATGCGTAATTACTTGTGTGGCGACCGCTGGGAATTAAGTGTGAGCGCCGGGCACGGAATATCGCGGTGTCATTAAAAGCCAAAAGGTGACTAATTACACGGCAAGAGAATTTATATCACCATCAAGCCTACAAAATAAATATCAGGAACAACATACACTCATTATCCACCGGACGCAGCCCACGCGGGACCCACCGGACGCAGCCCACGCGGGACCCACCGGACGCACCCCACGCGGGACCCACCGGACGCACCCCACGCGGGACCCACCGGACGCACCCCACGCGGGACCCACCGGACGCACCCCACGCGGGACCCACCGGACGCACCCCACGCGGGACCCACCGGACCCACCCCACGCGGGATCAGAAAACACCAAACACAACGGATTCTAAATCAGATAATAAAAAGTCACCGGAGACCTCGGAGGGCACCAAGCTGATTACTGGAGGACGCAAAACTGACACAAAGTAGCAAAACTAACTTTATCTATTTAGGAAATATTATAATATATAAGGATGTACAGGCAGTATATATAGGAGGACATACAGGCAGTATATATAGGAGGATGTACAGGCAGTATATAGGAGGATGTACAGGCAGTATATAGGAGGATGTACAGGCAGTATATAGGAGGATGTACGGGCAGTATATAGGAGGATGTACAGGCAGTATATATAGGAGGACATACAGGCAGTATATATAGGAGGATGTACAGGCAGTATATAGGAGGATGTACAGGCAGTATATAGGAGGATGTACAGGCAGTATATAGGAGGATGTACGGGCAGTATATAGGAGGATGTACAGGCAGTATATAGGAGGATGTACGGGCAGTATATAGGAGGATGTACGGGCAGTATATAGGAGGATGTACAGGCAGTATATAGGAGGATGTACAGGCAGTATATAGGAGGATGTACAGGCAGTATATAGGAGGATGTACGGGCAGTATATAGGAGGATGTACGGGCAGTATATAGGAGGATGTACAGGCAGTATATAGGAGGATGTACGGGCAGTATATAGGAGGATGTACAGGCAGTATATAGGAGGATGTACAGGCAGTATATATATGAGGATGTACAGGCAGTGTATATAGGAGGATGTACAGGCAGTGTATATAGGAGGATGTACAGGCAGTATATAGAAGGATGTACAGGCAGTATATAGGAGGATGTACAGGCAGTGTATAGGAGGATGTACAGGCAGTGTATAGGAGGATGTACAGGCAGTGTATAGGAGGATGTACAGGTAGTATATAGGAGGATGTACAGGCAGTATATAGGAGGATGTACAGGCAGTATATAGGAGGATGTACAGGCAGTATATAGGAGGATGTACAGGCAGTATATAGGAGGATGTACAGGCAGTATATATATATATATATATATATATATATAAGGATGTACAGGCAGTATATAGGAGGATGTACAGGCAGTATATAGGAGGATGTACAGGCAGTATATATATGAGGATGTACAGGCAGTATATATATGAGGATGTACAGGCAGTGTATATATGAGGATGTACAGGCAGTATATATATGAGGATGTACAGGCAGTGTATATATGAGGATGTACAGGCAGTATATATATATAAGGATGTACAGGCAGTATATATAAGGATGTACAGGCAGTATATAGGAGGATGTACGGGCAGTATATAGGAGGATGTACAGGCAGTATATAGGAGGATGTACAGGCAGTATATAGGAGGATGTACAGGCAGTATATATATGAGGATGTACAGGCAGTATATATATGAGGATGTACAGGCAGTATATATATGAGGATGTACAGGCAGTATATATATGAGGATGTACAGGCAGTATATATATATAAGGATGTACAGGCAGTATATAGGAGGATGTACAGGCAGTATATAGGAGGATGTACAGGCAGTATATAGGAGGATGTACAGGCAGTGTATAGGAGGATGTACAGGCAGTATATAGGAGGATGTACAGGCAGTATATAGGAGGATGTACAGGCAGTATATAGGAGGATGTACAGGCAGTGTATAGGAGGATGTACAGGCAGTATATAGGAGGATGTACAGGCAGTATATAGGAGGATGTACAGGCAGTATATAGGAGGATGTACAGGCAGTGTATAGGAGGATGTACAGGCAGTATATAGGAGGATGTACAGGTAGTATATAGGAGGATGTACAGGTAGTATATAGGAGGATGTACAGGCAGTATATAGGAGGATGTACAGGCAGTATATAGGAGGATGTACAGGCAGTATATAGGAGGATGTACAGGCAGTATATAGGAGGATGTACAGGCAGTATATATATGAGGATGTACAGGCAGTATATATATGAGGATGTACAGGCAGTATATATATGAAGATGTACAGGCAGTATATATATGAAGATGTACAGGCAGTATATATATATATAAGGATGTACAGGCAGTATATAGGAGGATGTACAGGCAGTATATAGGAGGATGTACAGGCAGTATATAGGAGGATGTACAGGCAGTATATAGGAGGATGTACAGGCAGTATATAGGAGGATGTACAGGCAGTGTATAGGAGGATGTACAGGCAGTATATAGGAGGATGTACAGGCAGTGTATAGGAGGATGTACAGGCAGTATATAGGAGGATGTACAGGTAGTATATAGGAGGATGTACAGGTAGTATATAGGAGGATGTACAGGCAGTATATAGGAGGATGTACAGGCAGTATATATATGAGGATGTACAGGCAGTATATATATATATATAAGGATGTACAGGCAGTATATATATATATATATATAAGGATGTACAGGCAGTATATATAAGGATGTACAGGCAGTATATAGGAGGATGTACAGGCAGTATATAGGAGGATGTACAGGCAGTATATAGGAGGATGTACAGGCAGTATATAGGAGGATGTACAGGCAGTATATAGGAGGATGTACAGGCAGTATATAGAAGGATGTACAGGCAGTATATAGGAGGATGTACAGGCAGTATATAGGAGGATGTACAGGCAGTGTATATATGAGGATGTACAGGCAGTATATATATATATATATATAAGGATGTACAGGCAGTATATATAAGGATGTACAGGCAGTATATAGGAGGATGTACAGGCAGTATATAGGAGGATGTACAGGCAGTATATAGAAGGATGTACAGGCAGTATATAGGAGGATGTACAGGCAGTATATAGGAGGATGTACAGGCAGTATATATATGAGGATGTACAGGCAGTATATAGGAGGATGTACAGGCAGTATATAGGATATATATGAAGTATGCTGTACCATGCAATCTCTCAAAGTTCAGATATAAAGTGAAATCTTTAAGAGGAATAGAAAGGAGACCTGTAACAACCACTCGGCCATGATCTGAGCGCGGCGCTGGGGGTCCGGCATCCTCGGCTCCAGGACAGGAAAGGTCGTTTGGGGTCCTTCCGTCAACACCTTGTTTATGATTCTTCCCGATAAGATTGCCGTAAACTCTGCATTATATAGCAAACTGCTGCCATGCGCAGCGATATGATACATGTCATCTAATTAGCCATTGGCGGTGACGGCACGGTGGGCTCCGGCGGCGGGTGGGGGGGCTCGCAGGTTGGAGCACTTGCCATTCCTACACACGATCAGCTCTCTCCTTTATCTGGAATGCCTATCAGTCACTAAGAGCAGCCACTGGGCCATGAAATTAAAATCGCTGTCCTCCTATGGGGATCGACGCAGCCAATGACAGCGAGGAGCCGTCATAACACTATAATTGAGCCAATACAGCCACAATACGGACGGAGAACGCTCGGCGTCTGCCCTTGGTGAGGTTACCCGGCGCTGAGAATCCAAAACAACACGCGTGTAAATTATACCGTAAACATACAACATTACAGACGAGACCCGGCAATACTATCCGGAGATCATCCATCACAGTACAAACCACGGGGGACCCCAAATATCCCCCAAAATCATTCTTTATATCCTCAATTATGTATTAACCCCTTCAGTCCCCCCCCCCTCCCCCATGGGGCAATTCTTACTTTTCTGCTATGGGACCGATTATTCAGCAATAACTGTCAATACTTATTAAAAAGTAATACATATTAATACTTTTTTTTTTTTTAACAGAACAAAAGCCTTTCCTGTAAAAATGTTTTTTTTTTTTTTTGCAATTCATAAATCCACAGATAAAAATAAAAACAAAAAACAAAAAAACAAAAAACACACTAATTCTAATCAGTTTTCCCTTTTAAAAAATTGGTATCTACATAAAAAGTACAAAATTCTATTGTAAAATGTTCCCGGTGACACGAATAGTACCATTCTGCTACAAAGTCATCTACAAATGAATTCATTTTTTTTATTTTGCACCTTTTTAAAAGCAACACTAAAAACAAAAATTAAAGGAAGAGAAATGAACATAAGAAAAAAGTTTAAATACTAATGAAAAAAAAAAAAAAACATCAGTAAATAGTATGAAGGGGAAGGAAGAGTTAAATAGGGATGATTAAGGTAAAGTAAGGAGTAATAAAGGGTTAAATAGAAAAAGATTTTATACAAATAAAAAAAAAAAAAACATAAGCTCATTCCTTTCATCTGCAGTTGAATGTAATAAGAGTAGATACAAAATAAACAATGTCACTTTCTATCTCTCCATCTCCTATCTGAGCAATGTTTATAAACAATGTTACTTTGTATGCATTTGACGGGGCATTTTACAGGCACATGGGGGGTGTCACTGTACAAGCATTGTCGGGGGGGGGGGGGTCACTGTACAAGCATTGTCGGGGGGGGGGTCACTGTACAAGCATTGTCGGGGGGGGGGGTCACTGTACAAGCATTGTAGGGGGGGGGGGGTTCACTGTACAAGCATTGTCAGAGGTGGCACTGTACAAGCATTGTCAGAGGTGGCACTGTACAAGCATTGTCAGAGGTGGCACTGTACAAGCATTGTCAGAGGTGGCACTGTACAAGCATTGTCAGAGGTGGCACTGTACAAGCATTGTCGGGGGGGGGGGGGGGGGTCACTGCACCTTCCTCGCTGCTACACAACATAAGAAACTTGGTGGAATATCAGACAGTTTGACCTCGGTGATGTCACTGTGGCTCAGATATGGAGATCGGGAGAAGGAGCTTTTATTTTCAATTATCTCACTTTCCAGATGTTGTGTAAAGCAGCAGATAATGGTGAGGAGAGGAGAGGAGGGAGATGGAGGAGAGGAGAGGAGAGGAGGGAGATGGAGGAGAGGAGAGGAGAGGAGGGAGATGGAGGAGAGGAGAGGGAGAGGAGGGAGATGGAGGAGAGGAGAGGAGAGGAGAGGAGAGGAGAGGAGAGGAGAGGAGAGGAGAGGAGGGAGATGGAGGAGAGGAGAGGAGAGGAGAGGAGGGAGATGGAGGAGAGGAGAGGAGAGGAGGAGATGGAGGAGAGGAGAGGAGAGGAGAGGAGGGAGATGGAGGGAGGAGAGAGAGAGGAGGGAGATGGAGGAGAGGAGAGGAGAGGAGAGGAGAGGAGAGGAGGGAGATGGAGGAGAGGAGAGAGATGGAGGAGAGGAGAGGAGAGGAGAGGAGAGGAGAGGAGAGGAGAGGAGGGAGATGGAGGAGAGGAGAGGAGAGGAGGGAGATGGAGGAGAGGAGAGGAGAGGAGGAGATGGAGGAGAGGAGAGGAGAGGAGAGGAGAGGGAGGAGTGGAGGAGAGGAGAGGAGAGGAGAGGAGGGGAGATGGAGGAGAGGAGAGGAGAGGAGAGGAGAGGAGAGGAGAGGAGAGGAGAGGAGGGAGATGGAGGAGAGGAGAGAGAGGAGAGGAGAGGAGATGGAGGAGAGGAGAGGAGAGGAGGGAGATGGAGGAGAGGAGAGGAGAGGAGGGAGATGGAGGAGAGGAGAGGAGAGGAGAGGAGGGAGATGGAGGAGAGGAGAGGAGAGGAGGGACGGAGATGGAGGAGAGGACGGAGATGGAGGAGAGGACGGAGATGGAGGAGAGGACGGAGATGGAGGAGAGGACGGAGATGGAGGAGAGGACGGAGATGGAGAGAGGAGAAAGATGGAGGAGAGGAGAGGAGAGGAGAAAGATGGAGGAGAGGAGAGGAGAAAGATGGAGGGGAGGAGAGGAGAGGAGAAAGATGGAGGAGAGGGAGAGAGGAGGGAGGAGAGGAGAGAGAAAGATGGAGGAGAGAGAGGAGAGGAGAGGAGAGGAGAGGAGAGGAGAAAGATGGAGGAGAGGAGAGGACGGAGATGGAGGAGTGGAGAGGGACCAGAGATGGAGGAGAGGAGAGGACCACAGAGATGGAGGAGAGGAGAGGACACAGAGATGGAGGAGAGGAGAGGACCACAGAGATGGAGGAGAGGAGAGGACCACAGAGATGGAGGAGAGGAGAGGACCACAGAGATGGAGGAGAGGAGAGGACCACAGAGATGGAGGAGAGGAGAGGACCACAGAGATGGAGGAGAGAGAGGACCACAGAGATGGAGGAGAGGAGAGGACCACAGGAGATGGAGGAGAGGAGAGGACCACAGGAATGGAGGAGAGGAAAGGACCACAGAGATGGAGGAGAGAGAGGACCACAGAGATGGAGGAGAGGAGAGGACCACAGAGATGGAGGAGAGGAGAGGACCACAGAGATGGAGGAGAGGACCACGGAGATGGAGGAAATGGAGAAGATGGAGGAAATGGAGGAGAGGAGAGGACCATGGAGATGGAGGAGAGGACCACAGAGATGGAGGAGAGGACCACAGAGATGGAGGAGAGGACACAGAGATGGAGGAGGACCACGGAGATGGAGGAGAGGACACGGAGATGGAGGAGAGGACCACGGAGATGGAGGAGAGGACCACGGAGATGGAAGAGGACCACGGAAGATGGAAGAGAGGACCACGGAGATGGAAGAGAGGACAGGAGGTGGAGGAGAGGAGAAGACGGAGAGGAGGAGAGGAGAGGACGGAGATGGAGGAGAGGAAGGAGATGGAGGAGAGGACGGAGATGGGAGGAGGACGGGAAGTGGAGGAGAGGAGGACGGAGGTGGAGGAGAGGAGGACGGAGGTGGAGGAGAGGAGGACGGAGGTGGAGGAGAGGAGGACGGAGGTGGAGGAGAGGAGGTGGAGGATAACGGAGGTGGAGAGGAGGAAGGTGGTGGAGAGGAGGAAGGAGGTGGAGGAAGGCGGTGGTGGAGGAGGGCGGTGGTGGAGGAGGGCGGAGGTGGAGGAGGGCGGAGGAGATGACAACGGAGGTAGAGGACGGAGGTGAAGGATAGGAGGGCTAAGGTGGAGGAGAGGAGGACGGAGGTGGAGGAGAGGAGGACGGAGGTGGAGGAGAGGAGGACGGAGGTGGAGGAGAGGAGGACGGAGGTGGAGGAGAGGAGGAGGACGGGAGGTGGAGGAGAGGAGGACGGAGGTGGAGAGAGGAGGACGGCGGTGGAGGAGAGGAGGACGGAGGAGACGGAGGAGGGCGGTGGAGGAGAGGAGGACGGAGGTGGAGGAGGGCGGTGGGAGGAGAGGAGGACGGAGGTGGAGGAGGGCGGTGGAGGAGAGGAGGACGAGGTGGAGGAGGGCGGTGGAGGAGGAGGAGGACGGAGTGGAGGAGGGCGGTGGAGGAGAGGAGGACGGAGGTGGAGGAGGGCGGTGGAGGAGAGGAGGACGGAGGTGGACAGAGATGGAGGAAGAGGAGGACGGAGGTGGAGGACGGGAGGTGGAGGACAGAGATGGAGGAGAGGAGGACGGAGGTGGACGATGGAGGTGGAGGAGGGCGGTGGGGGAGAGGAAGACGGAGGTGGAGGAAGAGAGGAGGAGAGGAGGACGGAGGTGGAGAAGAGGAGGACGGAGGTGGAGAAGAGGAGGACGGAGGTGGAGAAGAGGAGGACGGAGGTGGAGAAGAGGAGGACGGAGGTGGAGAAGAGGAGGAAGGAGGTGGAGAAGAGGAGGACGGAGGTGGAGAAGAGGAAGATGGAGGTGGAGAAGAGGAGGACGGAGGTGGAGAAGAGGAGGACGGAGTGGAGAAGAGGAGGATGGAGGTGGAAGATGGAGATGGACCTGATTACACCAGAATATTCCCACTAGTCTGCTGGAACTCTCGTGATGACGTCACCTTCTCTCAAACTATGTTGGTGTCACAGAACAGACACAAATCTCACATCTAACTGACCACAACCTGTGACACCAACACTGACTGGGGTAATGTACCTAAAAGACAAATAAATACTCACCATAAGTGGCAGCAACACACAACCAGACACAACATGAGCTGCAGAGTCAGACATCACTGTGTCACAATGTTACAAATGTCCTCCATTATTGCAATCACAAAGTGGGACATACACTCAAATACATCATATACAACCTACACAACAACAATCCGGAAACACCACCAACCAGCCTGTGCTGCACCGAAAACCGTCTCTTCATATACTTTCTCCAGACTCGGGGCGGGCAACCCTGGAGAGATGGAGACCTACCTGAACAATATGGAAAGTGACCAGGGTGAAGCGTGTATTAAGGTGATAACCTAGCAGGAGGGGGCGCTGCACAGAGAGGAGGGGGTGCTGCACAGAGGTGAGGAGGAGGGCGACGCTGCACAGAGGTGAGAGGAGGGCGACGCTGCACAGAGGTGAGGAGGGGGGCGACGCTGCACAGAGGTGAGGAGGGGGCGACGCTGCACAGAGGTGAGGAGGGGGGCGACGCTGCACAGAGGTGAGGAGGGGGGCGACGCTGCACAGAGGGAGGAGGGGGGCGACGCTGCACAGAGGTGAGGAGGGGGGCGACGCTGCACAGAGGGTGAGGAGGGGGGCGACGCTGCACAGAGGTGAGGAGGGGGCGACGCTGCACAGAGGTGAGGAGGGGGGCGACGCTGCACAGAGGTGAGGAGGGGGGCGACGCTGCACAGAGAGGAGGAGGAGGGGGGCGCTGCTGCAGAGAGGAGGAGGAGGGGGGGCGCTGCACAGAGAGGAGGAGGAGGGGGGCGCTGCACAGAGAGGAGGAGGAGGGGGGCGCTGCACAGAGAGGAGGAGGAGGGGGGCGCTGCACAGAGAGGAGGAGGAGGGGGCGCTGCACAGAGAGAGGGGGGCGCTGCACAGAGAGGAGGAGGGGGCGCTGCACAGAGAGGAGGAGGGGGCGCTGCACAGAGAGGAGGAGGGGGCGCTGCACAGAGAGGAGGAGGGGGGCGCTGCACAGAGGAGGAGGGGGGCGCTGCACAGAGAGGAGGAGGGGGGCGCTGCACAGAGAGGAGGAGGGGCGCTGCACAGAGAGGAGGAGGGGGGCGCTGCACAGAGAGGAGGAGGGGGCGCTGCACAGAGAGGAGGAGGGGGGCGCTGCACAGAGAGGAGGAAGGGGGGCGCTGCACAGAGAGGAGGAGGGGCGCCGCACAGAGAGGAGGGGGGGGCGCCGCACAGAGAGGAGGGGCCCGCACAGAGAGGAGGAAGGGGCGCCGCACAGAGAGGAGGAAGGGGGCGCCGCACAGAGAGGAGGAAGGGGGCGCCGCACAGAGAGGAGGAGGGGGGCGCTGCACAGAGAGGAGGAGGGGGGCGCTGCACAGAGAGGAGGAAGGGGGCGCTGCACAGAGAGGAGGAAGGGGGCGCTGCACAGAGAGGAGAAGGGGGCGCTGCACAGAGAGGAGGAAGGGGCGCTGCACAGAGAGGAGGAAGGGGGCGCTGCACAGAGAGGAGGAAGGGGGCGCTGCACAGAGAGGAGGAAGGGGACGCTGCACAGAGAGGAGGAAGGGGGCGCTGCACAGAGAGGAGGAAGGGGACGCTGCACAGAGAGGAGGAAGGGGGCGCTGCACAGAGAGGAGGGGGCGCCGCACAGAGAGGAGGAAGGGGGCGCTGCACAGAGAGGAGGGGGCGCTGCACAGAGAGGAGGAAGGGGCGCTGCACAGAGAGGAGGAAGGGGGCGCCGCACAGAGAGGAGGAAGGGGGCGCTGCACAGAGAGGAGGAAGGGGGGCGCTGCACATGTATCTTTCATAGAACTCTCGTTTCTCTAACAGTCCTGTGACCGGCAGTATTTCGATGGCTTTCGGACGGTTTGGCTCCATTCTGGAGGAATTTCCCTGCAATCAGTTTTGTGATTGACGTGGAAATAGAAATCGGTCGTCTGTCAGGCAGAGATGTACGTATTCCGGAGTAACACACCGCGGAACGCACGCCCCGGCGCTGTCAGCAGATAGGACACGGTTTAACGCCAGCAATTTGTAGAGCGGCCGTGCCCAGCTGAGCACCTCATTACACGGAGCAGGCGGGAGGACAGACCCACAATAGGGGGAGGGGAGGAGGAGGGGGAGGAGTCTGCGGAGATCCAGGAGAAGATCTGAACAAAGCTTTGGTGGGTCACCCGAGGAACAGAGAGGAGACATCTGAGGACAAATCTATGGAGATATAAAGAAAGATCCTTTAATGAAGGACCCGGGCCGGTGCAGAGAGGCTGCTGTGCGATATTTACTGCACTTCCTGTCCTAATAGAACAATAATCCGGAGCGTTTCCTGTGCCCTACAGTGTCCCCGACATCGAATATGGGGGCCCCCAATCCTTCCAAATGAGTTGGGTTTGTTTTAGGTCATCCATAATAAAAGTGATCATTCTTCATCTGGCAGGAGAGTCCAAGACTTTCTTCTGAAGCAGAGTGCAGGGGTCAGTAGTACGTAATGTACAGTGCGGGGGTCAGTAGTACGTAATGTACAGTGCGGGGGTCAGTAGTACGTAATGTACAGTGCGGGGGGTCAGTAGTACGTAATGTACAGTGCGGGGGTCAGTAGTACGCAATGTACAGTGCGGGGGTCAGTAGTACGCAATGTACAGTGCGGGGGTCAGTAGTACGTAATGTACAGTGCGGGGGTCAGTAGTACGTAATGTACAGTGCGGGGGTCAGTAGTACGTAATGTACAGTGCGGGGGTCAGTAGTACGTAATGTACAGTGCGGGGGTCAGTAGTACGTAATGTACAGTGCGGGGGTCAGTAGTACGTAATGTACAGTGCGGGGGTCAGTAGTACGTAGTGTACAGTGCGGGGGTCAGTAGTACGTAGTGTACAGTGCGGGGGTCAGTAGTACGTAATGTACAGTGCGGGGGTCAGTAGTACGTAATGTACAGTGCGGGGGTCAGTAGTACGTAATGTACAGTGCGGGGGTCAGTAGTACGTAATGTACAGTGCGGGGTCAGTAGTACGTAATGTACAGTGCGGGGGTCAGTAGTACGTAATGTACAGTGCGGGGGTCAGTAGTACGTAATGTACAGTGCGGGGTCAGTAGTACGTAATGTACAGTGCAGGGTCAGTAGTACGTAATGTACAGTGCGGGGGTCAGTAGTACGTAATGTACAGTGCGGGGGTCAGTAGTACGTAATGTACAGTGCGGGGGTCAGTAGTACGTAATGTACAGTGCGGGGGTCAGTAGTACGTAATGTACAGTGCGGGGGTCAGTAGTACGTAATGTACAGTGCGGGGGTCAGTAGTACGCCCCGCACAGTGCGGGGGGTCAGTAGTACGCCCCGCACAGTGCGGGGGTCAGTAGTACGCCCCGCACAGTGCGGGGGTCAGTAGTACGCCCCGCACAGTGCGGGGGTCAGTAGTATGCAACACAGCATGCAGGGGTCAGTAGTATGCAACACAGCATGCAGGGGTCAGTAGTATGCAACACAGCATGCAGGGGTCAGTAGTACGTAATGTACAGTGCAGGGGTCAGTAGTACGCCCCGCACAGTGCAGGGGTCAGTAGTACGCCCCGCACAGTGCAGGGGTCAGTAGTACGCCCCGCACAGTGCAGGGGTCAGTAGTACGCCCGCACAGTGCAGGGGTCAGTAGTACGCCCCGCACAGTGCAGGGGTCAGTAGTATGTGAACGCAGAGTGCAGGGGTCAGTAGTATGTGAACGCAGAGTGCAGGGGTCAGTAGTATGTGAACGCAGAGTGCAGGGGTCAGTAGTATGTGAACGCAGAGTGCAGGGGTCAGTAGTATGTGAACGCAGAGTGCAGGGGTCAGTAGTATGTGAACGCAGAGCGCAGGGGTCAGTAGTATGTGAACGCAGAGCGCAGGGGTCAGTAGTATGTGAACGCAGAGTGCAGGGGTCAGTTGTATGTGAACGCAGAGTGCAGGGGTCAGTTGTATGTGAACGCAGAGCGCAGGGGTCAGTAGTATGTGAACGCAGAGTGCAGGGGTCAGTAGTATGTGAACGCAGAGTGCAGGGGTCAGTAGTATGTAATGTAGAGTGCAGGGGTCAGTAGTATGTGAACGCAGAGTGCAGGGGTCAGTAGTATGTGAACGCAGAGTGCAGGGGTCAGTAGTATGTGAACGCAGAGTGCAGGGGTCAGTAGTGCGTAAAGCAGAGTCCAGTACGTAATGCAGATATTCTAACACGGACGCACAAACTCTATAATCTTTAAATGCTTGAAAAGACCTTCTCAGACCCACCCACAAGGTCTACTGATTGCCCAAATCTACACAAAATAGCAATCTCCCCCGATGGCTAAAAACAAAATGGGTAACTACAGCCAGTAAGGGTGAAGGTCCTCAGGCTTGCCCTGAAAGTCTGGGGGGGGGGGGGGGGGCAAATGGCCTTCCCCCTCCCATCTCTCATGGGATCTCCCTTTGGGGGAGCCCCACCTAGCACTTGGGTTGGCCTGCTCCCGAAGAAAAGGGTCTGCCTGGTTTTGGCCGGGTGGGTCAGTAAGTACCCCAGTCAGGAGCCTTTCCTTCCAGGGGATCAGGGCCAGATTCCGTCCTCTTCTGAGGAGGACCAGGTCTACACCTTGGGGGCACTTTTTGTGTGCTCACTTTTTTTATGCACCGTGGGCCAAAAAAAAAAAAAAAGGTACAATGGGCAAAGAAAGCAAGAAGTAAAAAGAGGTCAAGTTAATTTTGACAGAGTTTTCACAGCTGCTATCTTGGTTGGTTTTGCTATAGACACAGTTGAGGGGACAATACTGAGCTCACAGCAGCACTGGGGGGTGGGGTGGGGGGTAAATCCTCGCATATACCCAGTGCAGTGATTGGCCTCAGGTTATACAAAGAAATGAAACAAATCCTCCTACATAAGTTGTACCTGTTTATCTACAGTCTTCTCTACATCCGTTCAAAGGGCTGAATTTATAAAGCTTTTCTGAAAGTTCTAAAAAAAAAGGAGGGGGGGGGCTGAGAGCGAAAGTTACACTCTGCAGAGCTCTGACAGCTGATTAGAGGGAAGGGGACACCCCCTTCCCCCTCTTCAAACACAACACAGGAACCAAGCTGAGACTGTTAACCACAGGCTGTGTGCTGGAGCTCCCTACCCTGATACCTTTTATCTCTTGGCGTCATGAAAACTTGTCAGAAGTGACTCATGCAGGTAGAGGAAAGAGGGAGCAGACAGAAATGACACTTAGGGCTCCGGACTGAGACAAGTACACACTATAGAGGGATGTGCTTTGTTCAGATTTCACGTTTGAGGCTTACAACCACTTTAACATCCAACTTCAGTAAACCTAAAAACCCTCCCTCATTACATGTTCACAGTGGCTGGTATGCGGGGAGGTCTTCCCTGATCCGCACAGTGGCTGGTATGCGGGGAGGTCTTCCCTG